>WBNM01007894.1:1485-11761 GCA_013399055.1 Ramphastos sulfuratus
CTAGTGGGAGGTGTCCCTGCCTATGGCAGGGGGTTGGAATTAGATGGTCCTTGAGGTCCCTTCCAACCTTACCATTCTATGATTCTATGCTGTAACCATGTCTCTGAGGTGCTGGTTTTCGCAGGGATCATAGAATCCTAGAATCATAGAATGGTAAGGTTGGAAGAGACCTCAAGGATCATCTAGTTCCAACCCCTTGCCATAGGCAGGGACACCTCCCACTAGTACAGGTCATTCAAGACCTTGTCCATGTCTCTGAGGTTCTGGTTTTTAGAGTGATTATGGTATAACCATGTCTCTGAGGCCCTGGTTTTCAGAGGGATCATGCTATAACCATGTCTGCAATTTCCCAGTAGATAACAATGCTATTGGCAAAAGCTATTTAGGGGGAGGGAGAGGGATTGTATTAATTACACAGTCCTGCAAAGACTTACCTAGTATTGCAATTTTTCTGTTAGCAGTGATAGAGTAAACAGAAATAAGAGTTTCCCTTCACCAGCTTGTGCATGCAAGTCTCTAGCCACACCTTTTAGGCTTGGCATTTAGGCAGGGGTAGCCAAAAGCTGAAAATACTGTGGCAGGGATAGAAGTGGAGGAAGGAATCTTCAGTTATAGCTCTACCACAAAGGTAATGAAAAGTAAGAAGAAATTAGACATGTTTGTTTGCATTATTTAGCTGGCTTCTTGCATTTAATTTCCAGGTATTTCTTCTAAAAGGGAGCCCCAAAAATTCTGGTAACAGTTATTGGATATTGATGTTGGTCTAACTTAGTCTGGTAAATGTGTTGGTCTGTCTGCCATGCCCAGTTAAAATTAATCCATGTTCCCTATATCCTAAAACTGGGTGATAGTGTCACTGGATCAGGTGCTTTTGCCACATAAATTAAATAGTAGAAAACTGAATGGTGGACAGAACTGCTGAGGTTAGTGATCAGAGTGCTGCCAGCATGGTCACCCCTCAGCTGAAAATGTCAGGTGGGAAGCAGAGATTGTTCCATCTCTGAATTCACCTGCTGCACCAGCTTAGAAACAATCATAAATAAGCTTTTTCAAAGCATTCTTTTATGCTTTCACTCTGTTAAGAGCTTTTCCCTGGATCTATTATCCTTCTTTTCTTTAATTCTCCAGGGAGATGTTTCACATGTTGACTCCTATACCCATGCACACACACACACATACTGCACTCCAGCACAACCACCTTGTTACCCGTTCAGCATTGCAAAGAGACAAGATGATGTTCACGGTGAAGCAGCCTGTGTGTCAGTCTGACACTTCACCCTGAGCTTTCCAAATGCCTTGAACATGAAATCCAAAGAGGTAACAGACACTCCTAGTAGGAGAGGGAAAAAAAATGGCTTTGACTATCTTCTGTTACCAAAGACAATTCTGGTAACAATAAGTGAGGCAAATGCAAGATCATAGAATCATAGAATAGTAAGGTTGGAAGGGACCTCAAGGATCATCCAGTTCCAACCCCCTGCCGTAGGCAGAGACACCTCCCACTAGTACAGGTCACTCAAGGCCTCCTCCAACCTGGCCTTGAACACCTCCAGGGAGGGAGCAGCCACAACCTCCCTGGGCAACCTGTGCCAGTGTCTCACCACCCTCACTGCAAACAACTTCCTCCTACCATCCAGTTTCAATCTCCCCTCTGCCAGTTCAAACCCATTGCCCCTTGTCCTGTCATTGCAAGACCTTGTCAATAGTCCCTCCCCAGCCTTCCTGTAGCCCCCTTCAGATACTGGAAGGCTACTCTAAGGTCTCCTGGAAGCCTTCTCTTCTCCAGGCTGCAGAGCCCCAACTCTCTCAGCCTGTCCTCACAGCAGAGCTGCTGCAGCCCTCTCAGCATCTTTGTGGCCTCCTCTGGACCCACTCCAACAGTTCCATGTCCTTCCTGTGCTGGGGGCTCCAGAACTGCACACAGGACTCCAGGTGGGGTCTGAGGAGAGCAGAGCAAAGGGGCAGAATCCCCTCCCTTGCCCTGCTGCCCACACTGCTCTTGCTGCAGCCCAGCACTCGGTTGCTGTCTGGGCTGCACTCACACTGCAGCCTCATCTTGAGCCTTTCATCACCCCAGACCCCCAGGGCCTTTTCCTCAGGGCTGCTCTCAGCTATTCCCCACCCATGCTGGAGTTGTGTGTTGTGTATGTGTGTATTGTATTGTGTGTCTGTATTTTGAACATGCTGGGGGGTTTCAGTCTTTTGGACAGCATTCATGAGAGATGCAGTTATGGAATCATAGAAAACATCTGGTTGGAAGGCACCTCAAAGGGCATCCACTCAGACTTTTGACCCAGGGTCAACCTAAACCATGTCCCCAAGCACCAACTCCACAGCTGCTTAAACACCTTCAGGGATGATGACTCTACCACTGCTCTGGGCAGCCCATTCCAATGGCTGCAAACCTTCTCTGTGATGGAATATTTCTTAGGATCCAACCTGAACCTCCCCTGGGTCAACTTGAGACCGTTTTGTCTGTTCCTGTCGCTTGCCAGGGAGGAGTAGAGGCTGCCCCCTACTCTTCCTACCTCCCTTCAGCTCTAGCAGCTCTGAATCTCAAGAACAAATTAAGGAAAAGATGTGTTTGAGTTAATAATAGGAGATGGGAGGGCTGTGGGGTGTGTGTCTGTGTGTGTAAGTGTCCTACCAGCCTTTTATTGTTTAAGGGATGCAGATGTGAAAAGGGGGAAAATAAAAGATTACTGGGATAACACTGTGTGTGTCAGCATGGAGTTGCTGTTCCTGTGAGTCATCTAGGATGTGCAAGGTACTCCCTTGCTACAGTGTGGAGAAAATGCCCTTGATCTCTGTACTTACAGAAAGATTTTGTCACAACACAGCCTCGTGACTGTTGGGATGAATCTATTTACATTTCACAGCATCACAGAATGTCAGGGGCTGGAAGAGACCTCCACAGATCATCCAGTCCAACCCCTCTGCCAGAGCAGGATCACCTAGACCAGATCACACAGGAACATATCCAGGCAGGTCTTGAATGTCACCGGAGAGGGAGACTCCACAACCCTCCTGGGCAGCCTGTTCCAGGGTTCTGTCACCCTCACAGGAAAAAAAATTCCTCCTCATGTTTCCATGGAACTTCCTATGCGTCACCTTCCATCCATTGCCCCTTATCCTGTTACTGGGCATCACCCAGCAGAGCCTGGCTCCAGCCTCTTGGCTCTCACCCTTTACATCTTTATAAACATGAATGAGGTCACCTCTCAGTCTCCTCCTCTCCAAACTAAAGAGTCCCAGCTCCCTCAGGCTCTCCTAATAAGAGAGAAGTTCCATTCCCTTCATCATCTTTGTGGCTCGTGGAGAAAGATCATCTTCATTCTATTTCTCCCTTTTTCATACATACAAGTGTCTTGTCATAATTTGCCTCCTCCTACATTTTCGTCTTGCCCCAAACAACCCTGCTTAGGCTTAGTTTTCCTTCTAATCTGTAGAGCAAATCCTCTTGTTAGAGATATCCCTAGGTGCTAGGTAACTTAATGCTCCTTTTTAATTTCTTTTTTTAAATCAGTTAACTTCTCATCTGAGGTAAAGTGGAACTATATCCCCCCCAACCCTTCTTGCCTCCCCCCAGCCCCTGTTTAAGCAAGCATTAAAATGAAATGGATTTTTCCTCATTTCTAAGTATTGTATTTAATATATAATCCATTATTTTCTTTCTTAAGTATTTTTTTTCTCATTTCACATGAATAACAAGAAATTAAATTGACTGTGAATAAATAGGTTTGAGAATAAAATGGACTCAAGACACTCAGGATCTGTTTCTACCTCAGTAGCTGAATACTCTGACACTGCAAACAATCTTTTCCTTTCACCCATATTCTCCCTTTTATTCCTTTAATTCTTGTCTTTCCCCCACCACTGCCCAAATAAATATATTTTAGGTGCATGGAGGAGGAGGGAACAGTAGAGTTGTTCTCCACCTAATCTACCAGGTTTGGGTGGTGTTTGAATCCTGCAAGCTTTTCCTGGCACCTGGATAATGCCTCTGTACAAAGCTGTAGCCAAACCATGATGCCTCAGTGTCCATTGCAGACTGGTGTGGGCTTTCCCAAATGTACCCAGGTCATTCTCTGTATAAGGCAAATGTCCTGATAGGCAGAACAAATCAAACTCCTGTTCACATGTTTCCTTTTGGCAGTGCACAGTGCAGTGATAAAAGAGATGAGGAACCAACCTGTTCCATATTTAGTTTGAAGAGGAGGAGACTGAGAGCTGACTTTATTCATGTTCATGGACAGAGGAATTGAGTGCAGCCTCAGCAAGTTTGCAGATGGCACCAAGCTGTGTGGCACAGTCGACTTGCTAGAGGGCAGGGATCCATCCAGAGGAACCTGGACAGGCTGCAGAAGTGTGCCCAGGCCAACCTCATGAAATTCAACAAGGCCAAGTGNGCACAGAGTCCACGAAGAGAGAGAGCACAACAGGAAGTTTCTCTGTTTATACAGGGGGTCCAGATAGGAAGTGGAAATGGGCTGAACACTACACCTGGGGTCAAGTTCTGACCACTCCCACCACCCAGAAGGCTTAACCCTTTACACCTTCCTTCACATAAGATGCACATTACAGACTTTTCTCTTTGATTAATACTTTAAAATATGCAAATGCACCCCATCCATATGTGCCCTGAGAAGAGATCATGCAGAACTTCTTTAAAAGGATCTGGATTTTATGGTTTAATTAATGCTATTGTATAGCTGAGTCGAGGATGGGTAGAGTGAAATGGCACTGAGAATCGCTCCCGAGCGGTGAGGAATGAGTTGTCACACATGACGTTTTGTTCCCCAGAAGCTGAAGGTAGTAATGGACAGGCTGCTGGCTCAGGCATTAATCTTCTCAGCTATATCCATAAATGAAATGTCATGCCTAACAACTTCTCTTTTATTGGTATTTCATCTTTGCTTTTCCTGATTAAAATTAATGCCTGTGCATGTATGTATAGAAATGGGGATGGAAAGATCTACATATTCAGGTGGTCAGAAATTCTGCACTCACACACACAGAGTTCCCAGTTTAAAAGAATAAATGTTGGGGGGGAGTGGGAGAGGGATGATAATAAAAAAAAGTCAGAGCACCTGTTCTTAACAAACATGACAACCTGCCAAAATTTCATCTTGAGATGTGCTTAAGACTATGACACAGATAACAGAAATTACTGTGCACTGGGACATCAAATTAAATTCCAGAAGTCAGGGAGGCCACAGGATATTGGATTTAAGACCATGAAAAGGTTGTCAGTGGTTATGACATTTCACTGCTGGAAAAATATCAGTGTACTCAATGTCTGTGTGTATTTGAATTCTAAAGCTGGGCAAAAGTCCAAGTGGGAAGCATAGGCAAACTTGTCATCATAAGCAATTGAGCATCCTCAGCTGCAGTCAATGCTGGGGCCAAAAGTGGGTCTGAATGTGTAAACTCTGAGAGAAATGAAGGAAACAAAAGAAACATTGCTCTGATCAAACAGGACTGAGACATGTAGCTCCTGGAAGATAAAAACTGGACTTTGGGTCCAGTTCAGTACGGCTGATCTTCTGCCATGAAACAAGAACAGGAAAACTCAGGGGAGTAAGCTGGGTGAAGCTTTGCAACCTGCTTTTTCAACCCAAGTTTGTTTTCCTTCCAGGTTGTGCTGGTTTGAGGCTAATTAGAATATTTTAATGAGAGAAATTAGATCATTGGTTGTGAAAAGAAAATAATGATGTCTGTATCATTGGTTTGCTGAAAGGGATAAAAAAGCTAAAATGTAAATAATCTTCCCTCACTCTGTCCTGGGGCATTGCCCTGTTTGTTTCTCCTTCAATCTGCTCTAGTATCTCTCCTCTCGTCTCAGAGCTAACAACTAACACTAAGCTTTGCTGGCTTCTGTTTTTGTTTGCCTGTCTGAGATAGAGAGGGAGAAAGAGGGGGGTAGCTTTGAGCTCCTTCTGGCCAGTTCCCTTTGTCCAGGAGGGAGTTTGGATTCTTGTATTATTATTTCTAATTAGTCTATCATTGTAAATACTTGTAAATACATTGTGTATATATGCTGGTCAATTTTGCCATGCTGTAAACAAAGCTTCATCTTACTTCCAAGCTCTCTGAGCTGGTCTGATAAATTTCAATAGTGGGTGGGGGTTAAGTTCCTACCCCACATCACAGGTAGAGGGATGAGCATTGTCAGTGGGGCTCAAAACCAGGCAAAACTTACACTACTGAATTCTCCAAGTAGAGCAAATTCGTTCCAGGTCTGTTCAGAAGACACACATTGGTGTTATTTCTTGGAGCAGGAGTTAAATCCCTACACTCCCAATTCATGTTTTCACTTGGCATTTTAAGTCTGCTTGAATTTGACCTGTCCCACCCTACTCACTAATCAAGCACTGTATTTCCTCATCCTTTGAACAGCTTTGTTTGACAACATCAGATGCTTGAATAAGAAAAAAACACCAATAAACTGAGGCAGAAAGGTAACATTTTTATGACCTTCACAGGTTCTTTTTTAGGGGTGTCCTGTGGATAACAGCATGGGACATGACTGCCATGTTACAGCATTTTGCCCTTTGCCTCACCTAACTTCATTTTTTTTGCTTTCAAAAGGGCAATATTTCTGCTGGAACATAATCTCCTATCACTTCTGACCACACACACAACCTACAACACTAGCTGACAGTAGCCTCATCAAATCACTTTATCTTGCCACGTTTTGGCAATAATTTTGAGAAAATGTGAATAAATGACATCTCCAATGGTACAGCTGCTCTCAACCAGCAGAACTAATGAATTGTCATGACTGGGAGAGAGGGAGAAGTGCCTTGCATCCCTAATCCAAGACAGCTGACAGGATGATGCCTGATCAGGTTTAGTCACCACGGCTAATTACACGCTGAGAAATTATAGCCACTTTTAACTTAATGGCTGGTAAACACCTAGTGACAATTTATAGCAGGGAAGGACTTGCCCTGCAATTTAAAAAGGGGGTAGGAAGGACACTTTGTACTGCTGTGCTGACCCTCCAGCAGTGACTCTCCAACACAAATGACTCCAAAGCCATGGCCCTGGTTACTTCTGAGGCTTTTAAAACCTCTTAGTATTTATAGCTTTTTAATATCTGTGACATTCTGGTTCCCATAGCATTCCAAATAAAAGAGCTGAGCACTCTTTTATGTATGGTTTTTGTTGGGACAGAACTAGTAACATTTCAAAGTGAGAGATTTCTGAGACCCTGAGAGACCTGGTGAGACCATACCTAGAATCATAGAATGGTAAGGTTGGAAGGAACCTCAAGGATCATCTAGTTCCAACCCCCTGCCATAGGCAGGGACACTTCCCACCTGGAATATTGCACTCAGTTTTGGGCTCCCCAGTTCGAGGGACACATTTACTTGTAAGAGTCCAAGGGAGGGCTAAGAAGATAATGAAGGAGCTGAAGCATTGCCCTGTGAGGAGATGCTGAGGGACCTGGGGCTTTTTGGTCTGATGAAGAGAAGATTGAGAGGGGATCTGATCAATGTTTATAAATATCTGAGGGATGGGGGTCAAGAGGAAGAGGACAGACTCTTCTCAGTTGTGCACTGTGATAGGACAAGGGGCAAGGGATGTGAACTGCAGCACAGGAAGTTCCAGCTCAATATGAGGAAGAACTTCTTTACTGTAAGGGTCATGGAGCACTGGCACAGGCTGCCCAGAGTGGTTGTGCAGTCTCCTTCCCTGGAGACTTTCCAGACCCATCTGGATGTGTTCCTGTACAACCTGCACTGGATTCTCTGGTCCTGCTCTGGCAGGGGGCTTGGGCTCAATGATACATGCAGGTCTCTTCCAACCCCCAACATCCTGTGATAAGTCTACTCATTCCTAAGCAGGAATTCAATTGCTCTTCTCCTCCATCAANATGGCAGGGGTTTGGAACTAGATGATCCTTGAGGTCCCTTCCAACCTTACCATTCTATGATTCTACTTAATACCAAGGACTGGGGTGTAGACCAAGGTCGCTGCTAAACCTTATGTGCTGTGTTGGTGCAGAGAATGAAAGGCCACAGCTGCAGGGAGGAGTGGACAGGACAGATTGCCCCTAAACCAAACAACAAGGGGTTCATTCCCATGGATGTTGTATTCTGTTCAAAGCTGAAGGACTGTGAGGTGTCAAGCCTCTTCTTCCAAGTCCTCTGACGAGGACTTTGTCCATTCTGTCTTTGATCCCAATCCACGAGTTCCTGAGTCTAGCTCCCACCTGCTGCTGAGTCCAGTCTGGGACTTGCCCAGTGCCTGCCACTGCATCAGTAGTGACAATGAAATAATTGCCAGAGGAGTGTGTGTTGATACTTCCATTATATATATTCCACTTCAGTATTCATTAAGGCTGTTTTAGTTTTCCAACCTGTAAGTCTCTCTCTCTCTCTTATTCCCTTTCCTTTCCCTTTGGGAAGGTAGAGGGAGGTTCATAGAGAGCATCTGTCAATTGTTCAGTGGCTAGCCCAGCCCCAACCCTTGACAGGTGCCTTTCAGAATGCAGATCTGTCTGGGGTGTTTCAGAATGCAAATCTTGGATAAACAGATGAAAGGAATAAGTGAGAAAAGTAGGTAAACACTACTGAAAGTGCAGTGAACTCCAGGAGGCCTTAAACTTGTAATACTGTACAGGCTTCTGCGCTGCCTAATGTTTACCAGCCTGGGAATCTTCCTGACAGACCTGTTGCAGTATTCATCTTCTCTGTATGAGAGAGAGCAAAATTTAAATCAATGTGTGTCTTAAAACTCTGAGACCAAAACTCTCAGTATGACTTTGATGTCCAGATTTTAGAATAAAAAAAAAAAAAAAATATATATATATATATATATCTCCAAGATCAAAAAACAGACCCACACTGGTATTTTCAAAGCTAAAGAAACTTCTTTTTACTGGCAAACTAAAATAAGTCACTTTGTTTAATTTATCAAGATGACAACTGAGATGGAATTGGAGTGCTGTCATGTGAAGAGTTTATCACTGACAAAAGGAGAGCTGGGGAAGGGGCCTCTAATTTTTCAGGGAAAAGCATGACAGGTTTTGATTTACTGACAAATTCTAATGACATACTAGGCCCAGATATTTCATCTTTCCAAACCCATGAAACAACCTGAACAGCCCAAAGAGGCAAAGGGCAAGATCACTCTTTCTTGGTGCTGTTTTATCATCCCTAACTGTTGTGGAAGATCCATGTCCTGGTTGGAGGAGGTCTTGAGTGACCTGTACTAGTGGGAGGTGTCCCTGCCTATGGCAGGGGGTTGGAACTAGATGATCCTTGAGGTCCCTTCCAACCTTACCATTCTATGATTCATTTGCTTCCAAGCCTTCTGAGCTAGTCTGGTGATTTTATTTGGGGGTAATTTTCAACCCACCACAGACAGGAATAGTGTTGCCTTTAGAAAATGTGCTGAACATGTAAGGTGCTGGGCCAGAAGTGCTTTTTATTATCTGTAATTGCATGCTAAGCTTGGCATGATCTTGAGTAACCTGTACTAGTGGGAGGTGTCCCTGCCTAAGGCAGGGGGTTGGAACTAGATGATCCTTGAGGTCTCCTTCCAACCTTACCATTCTATGATTCTATGATGTTCATGTAAAACAAACCCAAAAGGTAATGCAGCTGAATTTCTTGTTTCTTCCAGCTCAGTCCTGGTGTCATTTGAAGTGATGCATTATTTGGTTTGAATGCAAAAGACTGTCAGGTATTGGAGAAACAGCTAAAATTCATGAGAGAGTTCTCAAATTGAGATTCAGTTTTTCTGTACAGAATTTCACAAGCAATACAGACAGTGTTGAAAACTACTAAATACCTTCCAGTTTAGAAAATGAAAAGCCAAAGCTTGGCAATGCATTCCAACTTTAGAAAGTCATGAATATGCTGTTAGGTCACTGGAAAGCCTTCTCCTCTCCAGACTGAACAGCCCCAACACTCTCAGCCTGTCCTTATAGCAGAGCAGCTCCAGCCCTCTGATCATCATTGTGGCCTTTCTCTGGACACGTTCCAGTATATCCAGATCTTTCTTGTAATAAGGGCTCCAGAAGTGGATGTAGTACCAGGTGGGGATTCACCAGAGTGAAGTAGAGGGGGAGAATCCCTTCCCTTGCCCTGTTGGCCACAAATCCCTTGATGCAGCCCAGGATCTCATGTTGAGCTTCCATCCACCGGTACCCCCAAGTCCTTTTTCTCAAGGCTGCTCTCAAGCCAATATAGTAGAATCATAGAATCACAGAATCATAGAATGGTAAGGTTGGAAGGGACCTCAAGGATCATCTAGTTCCAAC
>WBNM01007894.1:18420-35867 GCA_013399055.1 Ramphastos sulfuratus
GAGAGAGTCATTCCCCACTGGAATGGGCTGCCCAGGGAGGTGGTGGAGTCACCATCCCTGGAGGTGTTCAAGGCAGGTTTGGACGTGGCACTTGGTGCCATGGTCTAGTCTTGAGGTCTGTGGTAATGGGTTGGACTTGATGATCTTTGAGGTCTCTTCCAACCTTGGTGATACTGTGATACTGTGATACTGTGAAATGAAACCGTTCAGGGAGATGTTGCCTGATCAGACAATAACAAACCCTCAGCTTCCTGGATGGAACAAAATCCCCTACAATCCCTTGGCATTAGCAGTTCTTCAGGTGTTTCATTTCAGTTTGCGGTTATGGTGATGAACATTTGAGGATTTCTGATGTTTTGTTTTTTCTTCTTTTATTTTTTGTTCACCCTAGCCTAGTGGCATGCTTTTAAGAACTTATGCCCTGGGATAAAATCCTCCTCTTTGCCTCTGATTAGAGCACACATTTCCCATTCTTCATTTTAAAGTGTCACTGGTGCCAAGGCCATTGGCAGAGAGGTGTATTTTTTTTTTCCCCCTACAGATGATGATGGGTTGCTGCTGTTCCAGACATCTCCCAAATATTCAGTGGGATGATGAGACAAACACCTGTTTGTTTCCACAAGCCTGTGTGATCTCTACCATTTTTGCAGATGGTGTGGCACACAATTCTTTGAGGTACATGCTAAATAGTCCTGAGTCACTTGGAAGGTATGCTGGAAGCAGACACAGACATTAAAGCTTCCAGCAGTTTCTGCTCTCATCAGACTTCTAAACCTGATAGGGTGAGGAAGAGCATAGAAAGGGGAGAGAGAAAAGGAGGATTCCAAGACTGCAAAATGTTCCTGGACTACTAACATGCCATTTTCCAGCTAGAAAAGAAGTCTTTGGTAATAGAGCAATGAAGAGGTTTGCCTAGCAGAAAGTGCTACCACTTTGCTGTCTTGGCAGGAGTTGGTGGCTCATCATTTGGACACATTAGGTACTTTCTTTCTGACTACTGTGTAATTTAAAATGACAATGTTTCAAATGGTAGACAAAAAAAGACAAAGTAATCATCTACAGTGGAAATTTAGCAGGGTGAGAGAGTTTCAGACAGGCAGTATTGTCTTGAAGGGGACTTGGAAGAGCACTTTGCTTCTGCAGAATTACAGGATGTCAGGGGCTGGAAGGGACCTCCAAAGCTCATCCAGTCCAACCACTCTGCCAGAGCAGGATCACCTAGACCAGATCACACAGCAGTGTGTCCAGGGGGGTTTTGAATATCTGCAGACTCCACAACCCCCCAGGCAGGGTGTTCCAGTGCTCTGTCACCCTCACAGGGAAAAAATTCCTCCTCCTATTTCCATGAAGCTTCCTATGCCTCAGCTTCCACCTGTTACCCCTTGTCCTCTCATTGCACATCACCAAGCAGAGCCTGGCTCCATCCTCCTGGCACTCACCCTTTGAGAGGTGACCTGATTCATGTTTATAAAGATGCAATCTCCTCTAGTAAAGTGGAAGGGACCTCAAGGATCATCTAACTCCAACCCCCTGCCATAGGCAGAGACACCTCCCACTAGTACAGGTCACTTAAGGCCTCCTCTAACCTTGCCTTCAACACCTCCAGGGAGGGAGCAGCCACAACCTCCATGGGCAACCTGTGCCAGTGTCTCACCACCCTCACTGCAAACAACTTCCTCCTATATCTCCCCTCTGCCAGTTCAAACCCATTGCCCCTTGTCCTGTCATTGCAAGACCTTGTCAACAGTTCCTCCACAGCCTTCCTGTAGGCCCCCTTCAGATACTGGAAGGATACTAGAAGGTCTCCTGGAAGCCTTCTCTTCCCCAGGCTGCAGAGCCCCAACTCTCTCAGCCTGTCCTCACAGCAGAGCTGCTGCAGCCCTCTCAGCATCTTCATGGCCCTCCTTGGGACCCTCTCCAACACTTCCATGTCCTTCCTGTGCTGGGGGCTCCAGAACTGCACACAGGACTCCAGATGGGGTCTGAGGAGAGCAGAGCAAAGGGGCAGAATCCCCTCCCTTGCCCTGCTGCCCACACTGCTCTTGCTGCAGCCCAGCACTCAGTTGCTGTCTGGGCTGCACTCACACTGCAGCCTCATGTTGAGCTTTTCATCACCCCAGACCCCCAGGGCCTTTTCCTCAGGGCTGCTCTCAGCCATTCCCCACCCAGCCTGGAGCTGTGCTTGGGATTGTGCCTACCCAGCTGTAGGCACAGCAGAACCTTACACTTGGCCTTGTTGAATGTCATGAGGTTGGCTTGGGCACACCTCTGCAGCCTGTCCAGATCCCTCTGGATGGATCCCTACAGCTTGCATTTCTGAGATATGTGCTCTGCTGCTCTCTCCCAACCCAGGAAATTCCTCTATGTGCACAGTTCTTGCACTGGGACACAAACACAATCTGAGCTGGTCAGCAGTGACAGATGGTGGTAGGAAAGGGCCCTCTGACTGGGAATTGTCTGCTGCTGTTCCTGTGATGGGGTGTCTGAAACCTCACTACAGCTCTGTAATCCCATACAAACACACTCCTGAGGGATTGAGTAAGACTTTGAGGATAGAAGCAAGGACAGATTGTGTGGCCACATAAAAGGGATTTGTTTCCTGTAGGAAAAGTGCCTGTTATTAATGTATAGATGAAATCAAGTTCAGCTAAAATGCCTTCAATTCAGTGAGGACTAAACTAAAATGAGATTCTCAACGTGTACAAACACACCAGACAAGTGCTAGTCAATGTTATTACTATCTCAGCAGCTGGAGTTGTTTCTGAAGGAACAAGGCTGTTTAGACTGAAATTAATAGGCATATTGTGACACTCCTTTCTTAAGTCACTTTTACTGCTGTTCCCATGAGAGGCTGTGAAAGTGGAACTAATTTACAGTGAGGTTGCTGCTTGTGATCATCTCGTTCCCCACCTTGCCAACAAGTTACCTTTAAAAGGGTTTCCTACCACAGAATCAACCAGGTTGGAAAAGACCTCTAGGATCATCAAGCGCAACCTATCAACTAACCCTTCTAAATAACTAAACCCTGGTACCAAGTGCCTCATCCAGCCTCCTTTTAAACACCTCCAGGGATGGGGACTCCATCACCTCCCCAAGCAGCCCATTTCAATGCCAATCACTGTCTCTGTAAAGAACTTCCTCCTCATACCCAGCCTAGACCTCCCCTGGCACAACTTGAGACTGTGTGCCCTTGTTCTGTTGCTGGTTGCCTGGCAGAAGAGCCCAACCCCAAGTGGCTACAACCTCCTTTCAGGTAGCTGTAGAGAGCAATAAGGTACCCCCTGACCCTCATCTTCTGCAGGCTGCACACCCCCAGCTCCCTCAGCCTCTCCTCACAGGGCTGTGCTCCAGGCCCCTCACCAGCCTTGCTGCCCTTCTCTGGACACCTTCCAGCACCTCAACATCTTTCTTAATTTGAGGGGCCCAGAACTGGACACAGGACTCAAGCTGTGGCCTGACCAGTGCTGAGTACAGAGGAAGGAGGACTTCCCTGGTCCTGCTGGCCACACTATTCCTGATCCTGGCCAAGATGCCATTGGCTCTGCTGGCCACCTGGGCACACTGCTGGCTCATGTTCAGCAGCTGCCAACCAGTACCCCCAGGTCCATCTCTGCCTGGCTGCTCTCCAGCCATTCTGTCCCCAGCCTGTAGCACTGCATGGGGTTGTTGTGGCCAAAGTGCAGAACCTGGCACTTGGCCTTGTTAAAACTCATGGCACTGGACTGTGCCCATTTGTCCAGCCTGTCCAAGTCCCTCTGCAGAGCCCTCCTGCCCTCTAACAGATCCACACTTGCTCACAACTTGGTGTCATCCTCCTTCCCTCCCCATGTCCTTGTTGGGTTGCTGGGGGAGAGGTATTCAAACAGCTCCCCCAGGTTTAGCACAACAAAGGAAATTCTGTAGGAGTCGCCACCACTGTTCATCAGCATCAGAACCAGCAATGCTCAGGCCTAGGAGGATGTCTCTCTCTCCAATCACTTAGAAAATGGGAATCCTGTGTCTAACTGGGTGGTCTATATGTTTGTCTTATGGGTTTGAACCATTTGGTGGCCATTGTGAAATGCCCAACCTGGAACAATATCTTGAATGAAGCTACAGAAGTGTCCTTCAGATGAAGAAGTGGTACTTCTAAGTATGGCTGCCACCATAATGGCAATTAGAAAAAGCTATGCTAGCTCCTGTAGATGGTGATTATTTTGGTGAGGAAATCACTTCTTGTTGAGGAAAATGTTTCTCTGCCCAGGAGTGATTCTAGATGTGATCAGCTTGAGCATCTCGTTATTTTTGTGATTAACTTCTGTTTCAAAACAAAGCCAAACACTGCAGCCCCCAAATCAAAGACTCATCCACATCACTTTGAAACAAAGCTTGTGTACAGTTCTGGAGCCCCCAGCACAGGAAGGACATTGAAATGTTGGAGTGAATCCAGAGAAGGCCACCAAGATGCTCAGAGGGCTACAGCAGCTCTGCTCTGAGGACAGGCTGAGAGAGTTGGGGCTCTGCAGCCTGGAGAAGGCTTCAAAGAGACCTTGGAGTGGCCTTCCAGTATCTGAAGGGGGCCTACAGGAAGGCTGGGGAGGGACTATTGATAAGGTCTTGTAATCATAGAATCATAGATTCATAGAATGGTAAGGTTGGAAGGGGACCCCAAAGATCATGTAGTTCCAACCCCCTGCCGTAGGCAGGGACACCTCCCACTAGTACAGGTTACTCAAGGCCTTCTCCAACCTGGCCCTGAACACCTCCAGTGAGGGTGGTGAGACACTGGCACAGGTTGCCTAAGGAGATTGTGGATGTTCCCTCCATGAAAGTGTTCAAGGCCAAGCTGGATGAGGCATTGAACAACCTGGTCTAGTGGAGGATGTCCCTGCTCCTGGCAGGCAGTTTGGACTTAGAAGATCTTTAAGGTCCCTTCCAACCCACTCTGTGACTCTATGAATGACATCACTGCTGTGCTTATTTTTACCTGGAATCAGAGGGCTCTCTGTTTACACTCGTAGTTATAGAATCATAGAATGGTAAGGTTGGAAGGGGACCCCAAAGATCATGTAGTCCCAACCCCCTGCCGTAGGCAGGGACACCTCCCACTACTACAGGTCACTCAAGGCCTCCTCCAACCTGGCCTTGAACACCTCCAGGGAGGGAGCAGCCACAACCTCCCTGGGCAACCTGTGCCAGTGTCTCACCACCCTCACTGGCAGAGGGGAGATTGAAACTGGACGTTACGGGGAACTTCTTTGCAGAACCTGTACTAGTGGGAGGTGTCCCTGCCTATGGCAGGGGGTTGGAACTGTATGATCTTTGAGGTCCCTCCCAACCATTCTATGAGAACCCCCATTTGAGCTGTAGGAAAGTCCTTCTTCCCAGGTAACATTTCAAAGGCTGTTTGAACATTCAGCCTGGTGTCACTGCTTAGCGATGCACTTCGGAGATTTAAAGTCTGATTTCTTGCTTCTACCTCCCAGCCTAGGGTTTTAATCTTCTGTGGAGATGTGCTGAACAGAACAGCTGGCCTGTAATTGGGAGAGATTGCTGCAGACACTTATCTCTGTGGGTGTTACTCCTGTTCTTGGCATTATTGCAGCTAAAACAGTTATAATTTTCATCTATATTGTCTTCCTAAGAGAAAAATAAGCATGTGCCTCTTACCTTTTCAGTTCTGTTGAATCGTTTCAGTGTTGACTATTTTTTCCTGCTGATCCTAGAGGTGGCTGTAGCACAGAAAAGTAGTGCATTGTAACTCCTTACATGCTGTTGAGGAGAAGGAAGCAGGATCCAAAGGAGCTTAAAATGCTTTGTTCTGCTTGCTGTGATTAGAGTGACAAAGTCTTTTATCCTAACAACGAAGGGAAAACTCAAAGCATTTTATAACTGTGCTCCCAAATGCCACAGTAACCCTGCAGCTTGATCAGATCTTGTTACAGGGCCTGCTCTTTGTGCTGCACCTCACTGTTTCTTTCTAACTCTGCTCCTGCCCAGGTGCCACACTTGTCAAGACAGTCATTGCCCAGTTTGTGCCAAGTGGGGTGGTCAAACTTCAGAGCAGTGGTGAAAGGAAGCAAGTAACAGATTGGGACTCCAGAAGAAAGTGGCCAGCAGGGCAAGGGAGGGGTTTCTGCCCCTTTACTCTGCTCTCCTCAGACCCCACCTGGAGTCCTGTGTGCAGTTCTGGAGCCCCCAGCACAGGAAGGACATGGAACTGTTGGAGTGGGTCCAGAGGAGGCCATGAAGATGCTGAGAGGGCTGCAGCAGCTCTGCTATGAGGACAGGCTGAGAGAGTTGGGGCTCTGCAGCCTGCAGAAGAGAAGGCNATCTGTTATCTTTAGCAAATATTTCTACTACGATCTCACTTAATCCATGAACCACTCTGGGTATGATCTGCATCCTACCCAGACTCATTTTGTGACCTGCTGGAAAGCAGCTCTGTGGAGAAGAACCTGGGAGTGCTAGTGGATGAGAAGCTCTCCATGGCACAGCAATCTGCCCTTGTGGCCAAGAAGGCCAATGGGATCCTGGTGGGCATTAAAAGGAGTGTGGCCAGCAGATCCAGGAAGGTTCTCCTCCCCTTCTACTCTGCCCTAGTGAGACCTCATCTGGAATACTGCATTCTAGACTCCCCAGTTCAGGAGGGACAGGGATCCACTCGAAAGAGTCCAATGCAGGGCTGCAAAGATGATGAAAGGGCTGGAGCACAGCCCTGTGAGGAGAGGCTGAGAGATCTGGGGCTGTTTGATCTGCTGAAGAGAAGACTGAGAGGGGATTTAATCANAGAAGACTTAGAGGGGATCTAATCAATGTTTATCCTCTCGACCCTCAGCCCTCAGATATTTATAAACTCTTCTCAGTTGTGCCTTGAGACAGGACAAGGGGCAATGCATGTAAACTACAGCACAGGAAGATCCACCTCAACATGAGGAAGAACTTTTTTGCTGTGAGGGTCCCAGAGCCCTGGCACAGGCTGCCCAGAGAGTTTGTGGAGCCTCCTTCTCTGGAGCCTTTCCAGCCCTGTTTGGATGTGTTCCTGTGTGACCTGAGCTAGATTCTCTGGTGCTGCTGTGGCAGGGGGGTGGGGCTTGATGGTCTCTAGAGGTCCCTTCTGGTCTCTAACATCTGTGATCCTGTAATAAATATGCTTCTTTTGATTATGGTGGATTTCAGCTTCCACACCCAAAAAGTGTGGCCATTGCTTTCTTGTTTCTCATCCTTTTCTGTAAAATAGGCAATGCCTGATGTACCTTTGGGCATCCTGGGAAAATCAAATGCATTGCTCTGGTGGCATATGAGTAATGCTGCTAATGATGGAAGAAAATAACCTTTGGAAGGTCAAGCTACTGCACATCCTCAATCCAGAAAGCATTTGTCATGCCCTGAGAATTGATCCGAAATCTGATCAATCTTGGAGAACAAATGACCACAGAAAGCACACATTAGAAGATCTCTTACTGAAATTCCCCATGGAACTGTTGCTTTTTTTCTGGAAGCAGACTTTAGTGCTTGCACAGGACTGGCATGCTGGAAGGAGACTTGTTAAAATGCACACCACTGAAAAACAGAGAGCAGGGACAGCAGAGAGATGAACCCAACAGTGAATCACAGAATTAACCAGGTTGGAAAAGACTTTCAAGGTCATCAACTCTAACCTATCACCTAACACGACTTAATTAACTAAACCATGGCACTAAATGCCTCATCCAGTCTCCTTGTAAACACCTCCAGGGATGAGGACTCCACCACCTCCCCAGGTAGTCCATTCCAATGCCAATCACTCTTGCTGGGAAGAACTTCTTCCTAACACCCAGTTCAAAGCTCCCCTGGCACATCTTGAGGCTGTGTCCCCTCGTTCTGTCACTGGTTGCCTGGCAAGAGCCCAACCCCCCCTGGCTACAACCTCCCTTCAGGCAGTTGTAGAGAGCAATGAGGTCCCCCCTGAGCCTCCTCTTCTGCAGGCTGCACACCCCCAGCTCCCTCAGCCTCTCCTCACAGGGCTGTGCTCCAGGCCCCTCACCAGCCTTGCTGCCCTTCTCTGGACACATTCAACATCCTTCTTAAATTGAGTGGACCAGAACTGGACACAGCACATAGAGGCAGAGGGACTACAGCACCTTCTTCCAGCACTGTGGAAAGCTGAACCATCCTTCAGATGCCTATTTGTGAATGTTCAGCATGTGACCCTCAGTCTGAAAGTTTTAATGCTGGTGTTTTAAATCAGAGAGCTTGCAATAAACAAAGAGATCAGCTCTATGAAGACTTCAGAATCAGAATGGAGATGGTGACTGACTCTTGAGGGTTTCTACCATCTTAGAGCTCCTTGTATATTAAAATCTAAGTAAAAAATAAGACCATTTGACTGTTTCAGGAAGCTAAGCATATTTGATAGAGACATATTATTAAAAGCTCTGTCTCTGGAGAAACTCTGTGGAGTAGTTGTAAAAGTATTATATTTATTTAAGGAGTTCTGTGAGTCCATAGTTTATAATTGCTTTTCATTACTTGTAGCTCAAGATAAAGGGGCAAAGGAGTAATCTTTAATATGTCCATCAGTTGTATTTTCATGCAGTGAAGCCAAGGTCCTATGTAAACAGAATGAAAGCAAAACCCAGAGATGAAAGCTCTGTGTGGTATTACCTAGGATTAACTGCTGAACAGAAAAAAAAAGTATTTATTAAACAAACAAACCAAAGCAAACAAAACAGAGGGCTACTACAGATTTCCTTCCCTGAAAAAAGGGAAATCTGATGGGTCTGCTCTATGCCTGTTCAATCATTTTTGGCTCTCACAGTTTGTGCTAACATGGGCTGGAACAACTGTAATACCTGTAGGGTGGAGGAGGGGGAAAAAATAAAAATCCTAGAATCATAGAATGGTAAGATTGGAAGAGACCTCAAAGATCATCTAGTTCCAACCCCCTGCCATAGGCAGGGACACCTCCCACTAGCACAGGTCACTCAAGGCCTCCTCCAACCTGGCCTTGAACACCTCCAGGGAGGGAGCAGCCACAACCTCCCTGGGCAACCTGTGCCAGTGCCTCACCACACTTACTGCAAAGAACTTCCTCCTAACATCCAGTTTCAATCTCCCCTCTGCCAGTTTAAACCCATTGCCCCTTGTCCTGGCATTACAAGAGCTTGTCAATAGTCCCTCCCCAGCCTTCCTGGAGTCCCCTTCAGATACTGGAAGGCTACTCTAAGGTCTCCTGGAAGCCTTCTCTTCTCCAGGCTGCAGAGCCCCAACTCTCTCAGCCTGTCTTCAGAGCAGAGCTGCTGCAGCCCTCTCAGCATCTTGGTGGCCTCCTCTGGACCCGCTCCAACACTTCCATGTCCTTCCTGTGCTGGGGGCTCCAGAACTGCACACAGGACTGCAGGTGGGGTCTGAGGAGAGCAGAGCAAAGGGGCAGAATCCCCTCCCTTGCCCTGCTGCCCACACTGCTCTTGCTGCAGCCCAGCACACAGTTGCTGTCTGGGCTGCACTCACACTGCAGCCTCATCTTGAGCTTTTCATCACCCCAGACCCCCAGGGCCTGTTCCTCAGGGCTGCTCTCAGCCATTCCCCACCCAGCCTGGAGTTGTGCTTGGGATTGTGCCTACCCAGGTGCAGGACCTTACACTTGGCCTTGTTGAATGTCATGAGGTTGGCCTGGGCACAGCTCTGCAGCCTGTCCAGGTCCCTCTGGATGGATCCCTGCCCTCTAGCAAGTCGACTGTGCCACACAGCTTGGTGCCATCTGCACACTTGCTGAGGCTGCACTGATTCCTCTGTCCATGGCACTGACAAAGATGTCAAACAGCACTGGTGCCAGCACTGACCCCTGAGGGAGCCACTTGGCACTGGTCTGCAGGTGGACATTGTGCCCTTGATCACCACTCTCTGTGTGCCACCATCCAGCCAATTCCTTACCCAGCAGTGCTCCACACATCCAGTCCATGTTTTTCCAGCTTGGTGCCCAGGATGCCATGTGGGACAGAGTCAAATGCCTTACTCAGGTCCAGGTAGATGCCATCAGTTGCCCTTCCCTTGTCCACTGTCGCTGTGACTTCATCATAAAAAGCCACTAAATTTGTCAGGCAAGATCTGCCCTTGGTGCAGCCATTGCTGGGTACCACCAATCACCTCTGCTTTGTTTGCCATTTTCCTTAGCAGAGCTTTCAGCAGGATCTGCTCCATGATCTTGCCAGGCACAGAGGTGAGGCTGACTTCTCTGTAGTTTTCAGGGTCGACCTTTCTTCCCTTCTTGAAGATGGGTGTTATGTTTGCCCTTCTGCAGTCAGCAGGAACTTCACCAGTCTGCCATCACCTTTCAAATATGATCCACAGTGGTTTGGCAACTTCATCTGCCAGTTCCCTCAGGACCCGTGGGTGGATCTCGTCAGGCCCCACGGACTTGTGCACGTTCAGATTCTTCTGCACGTTCTGAATCTTCTGAGTTAGTGTTAAGTTTGAAATTATTTTCAGACAGGGGAAAGGTGAATGCAATGCCCAATACAATACCTGCTAAGGGAAAGGGCTGGCTTGGAAAAGAAGGTGGCTGAGGCTGACAGAAGCACAGCAGAAGAGAAATTTTTGGCATGAGGTTTTATAGACTGCATTTCTCCTGCTCCTTCAGTTTATCTAGTTGTGGGGTTTGTTTTGTTCTGTTTTTAAGGATAATAAAATTGTCTCTATATAAGCTTTCCTTTGCTGTTTGTATACTTATCTTCATTCAATCCATTTTTTTTCCAGCAGCTCTGCTGTCTTTCATCCATGGCAACAAAGAGCCTGTGCTTGCTTTGTGGAGATGATGGGAGCAGTCCTTTGCACACCACGCTCAGCACACAAAGGTGGGTACAAACCCAGAGGGGTTGTTACAAATGAGTATTTAGCACTTGTACAACAAAGGTGATGGTGAGAGCTCCTAGCAGTGGATTGTTAAGATGACAGAATCACAGCATGTTAGGGGTTGGAAGGAATCTTGAAAGATCATCCAGTCCAAACACCCTGCTAAAGCAGGATCACCTAGGGCAGGTCACACAGGAATGCATCCAGACAGGGTCTGAAAGTCTCCAGAGAAGGAGACTCCACAACCCCTCTGGGCAGCCTGTTCTAGTGCTCAATCATGCTCAGCACAATGAAATTTCTCCTTATGTTGAGGTGGAACTTCCTGTGTTCTAGCTTGTACCTGTAGTTCCTTGTCCTATCATTGGGCATCACTGAAAAGAGCCTGGCACCTTTATCTTGACACCCACCCCTCAGATATTTATAGACAGTGATCAGATCCCCTCTCAATCTTCTTCAGACTAAACAGCCCTAGGGCTCTCAGCCTCTCTTCACAGATGTTCAAGTCCCTTCATCATCCTCATATCTTTGTTGGACTCCCTCCACTAGATCCCTGCCTCTCTTGGATTGAGGAGCCCAAACCTGGACCCAGTATTGCAGGTGTGGTCTCACCTGGGCAGAGTAGAGGGGCAGGATAACTTTCCCAGACCTGCTGGGGACACTCTTCTTGATGCACCTCAGGATGCCATTGGCCATCTTGGCCACATTGCTGTGCCATGGAGCACTTGCTTGGTGATCTCTCAGTTTTACCACAACACAGCAGCCTTAAAATCATCTAACCTCATCCAGCTTTCTCATACTCTCTTTTTTTTCAGTAGCTATTATCTATCAGCCATTCTTTCTTCCTCCTTTCACTTTCTCAGATAAACACAGATCTTTGATGCCTCCATTTGCTCACTCTGTGGCTGGATCAGACAATCACAAACCCAGAGAGCTTTGAAACGGGAGGAGCAGTGAAAGATTAATGAGTCAGACAGGACACACATTTAGCTGTTGGTTGGCTGTTCTGGTTTTGATGTTGACATTTGTGAGTATAAAAGTATCAGGGAGAAGCAACAACAGTTTCCTTAGCTTTGTGCTGCACAAACAGCCAGCTTGCATCTTCTTGTTTGGTTTATGTCTATGCAATATTCCTTTTTGACTCCTATGCTCCACCTCTACCACCACCTCAATTGCAGTCTCTACTGTTCTCACACAAGCAACAACTGGAGCAGCAGTGAGCTGAACATAGCTACTGCTTTAGGTGCTGTCCAACTGCACCATGTTGCAGTTCACTGGGATTTTTTTTTTGCTTATTTCATAGAATCATAGACTCATATAATGTTAAGGTTGGAAGGGACCTCAAGGATCATCTAGTTCCAACCCCCTGCCATAGGCAGGGACACCTCCCACTAGTACAGCTCACTCAAGGCCTCCTCCAACCTGGCCTTGAACACCTCCAGGGAGGGAGCAGCCACAACCTCCCTGGGCAACCTGTGCCAGTGTCTCACCACCCTCACTGCAAAGAACTTCCTCCTAACATCCAGTTTCAGTGTCCTCTCTTTCAGTTTAAATCCATTGCCCCTTGTCCTATCTCTTAGAAATGATTATTTGGCCTTTCATGGACTGCAGCTTCATCTGCTAATGTTCTAGGCAATGATAAGCAGAATGCTAAGATAGATTAGACATGTGGCAGTCTTTCACCTAGTTTAAAATTCAATTAACTGTTTGGTGTGACTACTTAGCTTACTGTGGCAGAAATCTGCACATCACTACTTCAGAATAAGAGAATGGTCTGGGCTGGAAGGGACCTCCAAAGGTCATCTAGTCCAACCTCCACTCCAGTCCACTCTAGTCAACAGGCGCATCCTCAACTAGATCAGGTTGTCCAGAGCCCTCTTAAGCCTTTAATATCTCCAGGCATGGGGTCTCAACCACCTCCATGGGCAACCTGTTTCAGTGATCCACTACCCTCATGGTGCAGAACTTGTTCCTAACATCCAATCTAAACCTGCTCTGCTCTAGTGTGAAGCTACTGCCCTTGTCCTGTCACTGCAGGCCTTTGTGAACAGTCTCTCTCCAGCCTTCTTGCAAGCCCCCTTCAGGTACTGGATGGCTGCCACCAGGTCTCCCTGGAGCTTTCTCTTCTCCGGGCTGAACAACCTCAGCTCCCTCAGCTTGTCCTTGTAGCACAGCTGCTACAACCCCCTGATCATTTCCATGGCCCTCCTCTGGACTTGCTCCACCAGGTCCATGTCCTTCCTACATATCTAGACCTGGATGCAGTACTCCAGGTGAGGTCTCAATGGGCAGTAAAGCTAGCAGAGTATCAGAAAGAAAAGTAGCTTAGAGCACTTTTTCTAAACCACAACATACATACACATATAGAAATGAAATTTTGAAGTCTCTGAACATTTCCTACTCAGTTAGCAGATGAAAAATGTTATTTTTGTACTAAATACCATTAAAAATCCTGTCTTGCAGTAAATTTCTAGTTATCATGAAATGGTAACTGGTGCTGAAAAGGTTTCTTTGCCTTAAAAGGATCCACAGTCTAAGGAGATTCTTGAGTGGCAGTCTAGCTATGAAAAAATGTTATTTGAATTAAGCACAGTTTATATTCCTATCCATATTTATAGTACTTTCCAGAGGCTCTTTGTAAGTTTTAGGCTTTCTCCATAAAAGCCCATGCAATAAAATTGTTGCTGCCACCAGCTTGTATGCCTGAAAGCCCTCTCTTTGTTGGGTTTTTTTTTTTTTTTAGTCCTAACTTTATCAGTTTCTTTAATAAAAGATATTAACTCTCCTCACAAACTTGTCTCAGAGAGAGAAGAAAAATATCCTCTGCTCCAAAGAAAGTCTCAGTTATGTTTAATGATTAAACCAAATCAGTGCAAGGGAACACAACAGACAACTACAATAACATTCTGGGGAGCAGCAAGCTCTAAGAGCTACAATTTTCTAGTCATTCTAAAAGTGTTTTCTGTTTTTCATGATGGAATTGAGTTCTAGGGAAAAGTGGTAAGTGGCAAATGTGCTGAATATTAATCAGACTTCAGATCTTTCTCCTACTGATACCAAATCAATACAAGATGAAATGGTCAGTAGTCCTCAGCTGAGGATTCTCACTTCTTTCAGAGGCACTGGTCAGCCCAGCAAGCAGCAGCAGCTTTTTGGCCAGCATGAGGTTGCAAGGGCAGTTAGTTACTGCATTCTGCTTGCTGCAGCTGATCCTTTGTTATTCTGACTAAATAAGAACCATGAAATATAGCAAGAAATCTTTCAAGGTAGTGAGTTTTAAAGTGTATGGGTGGGGCTGCTCTTTAGTAAGTCACAGAATGTCTGGGGCTGGAAGTGACCTCAAAAAATCATCCAATCCAGCCCCGCTGCCAGAGCAGGATCACCTAGACCAGATCACACCAGAAACCATCCAGGCAGGTCTTGAATATCTCCAGAGGGAGACTCCACACCCACCCTGGGCAGCCTGTTGCAGTCTTCTGTCATCCTCACAGGGAAAAAAATCCTCCTCATGTTTCCATGGAACTTCCTATGCCTCAACTGCCACCCATTGCCCCTTGTCCTGGCATTGGGCATCACTGAGCAGAGCCTGGCTCCACCCTCCTGGTATTCACCCTGCACATCTTTATCAACATGAATGAGGTCACCTCTCAGTCTCCTCCTCTCCAAGCAGCACAGCCCCAGCTCCCTCAGGCTCTCCTTGTAAGAGAGCTGTTCCATTCCCTTCAGCATCTTTGTGGCTTTGCACTGGACTCTCTCAAGCAGTTCTATGTCCCTCTTGAACTGGAGGGCCCAGAGCTGGACACAATACTCCAGATGCAGCCTCAGCAGGGCAGAGTAGAGAGGGAGAACCTCTCTTGATGTACTAACCACAGCCCTTCTAATCCACCCCAGAATTTCATTGGCCCTCCTGGCCACCAGAGCACATTGCTGGCTCATGCTCAACCTCCCATCCACTATGACCCCCAGATCCTTTTCCCCTTTGCTGCCTTCCAACAGGTCAGTCCCCAATCTACACTAATTCCTGGGGTTGTTCTTTCCCAGGTGCAAGACTCTACCCTTGCCCTTGTTGGATTTAATTATATTTCTGCCTGCCCAACCCTCCAGCCCAAGTCTTGCTGAAAGGCAGAAGCAGCTGGAGCAGTAGGAGATGTTGGACTGCAGTGCCTTAGCTTACTGCAGAGCTCTGAATCCATTTTCTTTGGTGCTTTGGGCTCTCCCATTAAAAAGAAGCTGCTGCTCAAGCAACTTGTGTTCCTCAGGGGAAAAAAAGAAAAAAAAAAGGGTTATGTGTGTGTGACCAGGCCAAAATCTGGATTAGCTCTCCAGAGGCAGAGGATTAGTGCACTAGGCAAAAATAATACCCTTAAAGGTGGAAGGCTTTAAGGTTTTCAACCATACATATTTATAAACTGGCTCAGAGAGGTTTGGTTAACAAGATAAGCTGTCAGCAACAGTCTCTTCAACTTAAGGTTATTTCTTTCCTGAAGAAAAAAAATCTTACCAAAAAAAAAAAAAAGGCTGCAGAGTCAAATTAAACTACACATTTTTAGCTTCAGAGATTGCATTTTACCATGGGTATGAACGATTTTGTTGAAGCATGTGAGAAATTTGCAAGTGGGCTCATATTTTTTTCTTTTTTAAAGTCCTAAAAAGTGACTTTATTTTAAAATGTTGTCTCTAGATATAAAGCACAAGGTGTGAATCTCTTGTTTCTTGCAGCTCACATGCTCATCTCCCCAGAAATACCTCTGCAACCTGCTGGGAGCCGAAGGGTTTAGGATCTGTAATCCTTTACACTGTGCCTGACTGGCTGAGGATTGTCCAGGGAGGTCAGGTTGCCAACAAACTTTCTTTGCCTTGCAGAAGAAGGTAAGGATGTGTTGTGATAGGCCTAAGCAAGCCAAAATAGGCTTGTACATGTCCTGGCTTGCCCAGGTATGTTTTTTTGCTCTCCCTCCTTCTGTTTTGGGGAGAGCAACCACAGGAAAGAGGACAAAGAATCTGGAGCCACTGAGTCTGGGGACTGTGGCCTGCCCAAACCCTGCAGTAAACAAGGTACACAGGGTTGCCTTGTGCAAGGCTGTGCTCTGCCCTAAAAAGGGTAAAGCAAGCCTGTGGCTTCACCCAATATGGTGAATCTTGGCTAACTGCCATTTGATTGGCTATCCTGTGTCCAAAGGTCCATTAGTCTCAGGCTGCATGGATAAAAGGAGATGAGCAGGGAGCACAGTGTGCACTTTGCCACTNAATTAATGTGTATATATTTAATAGTTATTCCTATAATAACCTGCATATAGTTTCCATAAATGATGCCTAGAACCTGTTATTATTATTAAATTGGTGATGGGGGTGATGCCAGTTCTGAATATTTAGTATTAATAAACTATATTAATATTTTAAAAATATCATTACCCCTTCCACTACAGGATGTGAAAACTGGGTCACTTGCTTGCCAGGTATGAAGCTGTTGGGCATCCACCAGCCTCACAGGGCAACCTGAGCTGTGCAGCCTCGCCAGGTGTCAGGGGATGATGGAGCCAGGCCTCCCCTTTCATGGAGAGTTGTGTGCATTGCCTGCTTTCTGCCTCAGAATGGCTAATTTTGAAACATTTGCTGTTCCAAGTAGCAGACCAGGAAAAAGAGAGAAGGAACAAAGATTTCTCAACAACCTGCACTTGCATGACCAGAGTCAAGCCTCTTCTACACTGGCTGATGTCCCAAGAGGACTCTGTCCTTTCTGCTTTCCATCCCCATCCCTGTGTTCCTGAATCCATATCCTGAATCCAGTTCTCATCTGCTGCTGACTTTGGACTTGCCCAGTGCCTGCCCACCAATGTTAGTGGTGCCAACGGTGCCACCATTGCCATCTGGGCTTAGGTTCCATAATGGTTTGTGTCTTTTTGTCTCTATTCCATGGGACTCTTTTTTCCATCCCAGATAACTGAGTTTCTTTTCCACCCCATCAGTCTCTCTCTCTTCTTCCCTTTGGGAAAGCAAAGGGTTCACGGAGAGTTCTGTAGAAGCTAACACTTCAGGTTTGACAAATCAGCATATGCTAACCAAAAGCTTTTCCTAAGAACTTCTGGGTGGGCTGTTTTACACTTCTCTCCTCCTTGCCTGCAGCTTTCAACTGAAAAAATGGAGCAGGTGGTACTCCTGCCATACCATGCCTGCCTTTCACCTGATGTCCAGACTTGCTGCATCCCTCCTTCACAAAATCATAGAACATTAGAGGCTGGAAGGCACCTCCAGAGATCATTGGGTCCAACCCCTCTGCCAAAGCAGGATCACACAGGAACACATCCAGCTTGGCTCTGAAAGTCTCCAGAGGAGGAGGCTCCACAGCCTCTCTGGGCAGCCTGTTCCAGTGCTCTGTCACCCTCACTATAATGAAGTTTCTTCTTGTGTTGAGGTGCAGCTCCCTGTGTTCTAGCTTCTATCCATTATTCTTTGTCCTATTACTGGGCACCACTGAAAAGAGCCCTTTCCTCTTGACACCCACCCCTCAGATATTGGTAGACATTGATCAGATCCCCTCTCAGCCTTCTCTTCTCCAGACTAAACAGTCCCAGTTCTCTCAGTCTTTCTTTATTGGAGATATGTTCAANTGGAGATATGTTCAAGTCCCTTAATCATCC
>WBNM01007895.1:0-59528 GCA_013399055.1 Ramphastos sulfuratus
CATTTTAATGATTTGAGAACTAAGGGAATCTAAATATACTCTTGGGGTTTGTTTTCAGCACGCCAGCAACTTTGGATCAGAACTATGTTGTTTGTGAGCTTCAGCAAAAAGTAAACATGTTATATTCTTTCCTGAGAAGTCACTTGAAAAAGAAGACCATTGTGTTTTTTTCAAGCTGTAAAGAGGTATGGCTATTCCACCCACTCCCCTGTATGTAGCATTTTAAAACTTGAAAAATGAAGATATTCATGTAGATGTCAGGGTGTCATAAAGGTTTGATTCTGGACTAGTTTGCAACAGGGATTTGGGGGAGGAACCAAGTAGCACCTACTCCTGTAAGCATGTCTTGCAGGTCCTGACTGCTGGGAGGGTTAGTGGCCCAGGCTCAATGCAGAAAGGTCCTGGAGGACCTCAGCATACTCAGACATTTTTGTGCACAGCTGTTAAAAATGAGTGCTAAAAAATGTCGCAAAGGACAAGCTCTCTTTCAGTTTTGTTGCATGATGTATTTCATAGTTGGATTACAAAATATATTAGTAGTTGTACCTACTTTCTTTACGAGCTCTGAAAGTACTGGTATCAAAGATTATAACTGTCAAATAGTGCAGGGAAGGGTTTTTCTTATGATTATATAGGAGGCAATCCTTCAAATGTGTACTTGTATAAATCTGCTGGGATAACTACTGAATATATCAAGTAATTTACAACATACCGTGGTATAGCAAATATTCATTGCAGTTCTTCCACTTGTGCAAGAGGTTAGAATATTTTTGTTTAGTGGTTGGCTGACAAATATGGTGAGGTGTTAGGCTTAGTTGTTAGTTACTGTTTTTAAAAAAAAAATAGATAGCTGCCTGCTATAAACCAAGGCTGCAACATGGTACTGTATATGCGAATAAACAGACTGGTTTTACAGCAGAAGTTGCTGATGCTTGGAATAGCAAACCAAGACTCTGTAGACTGCTTTGAGTTGCGAGCATGGCACACTACACTTCTCCAGTATTATCTAAAAGCAGTGCTTCTGATGGACTTTTGATTTTTCAATCCCTTGCATACAGCCTGAGTAGTAATGTCTCAAGTCACTTTTGTAGTTACCTGCTCTGGTTCCTTTTAGGAAATGCCATCAAAAGGCATATCAATCTTTCACTAAAGGTAATTGCCTCTTTTAGTACCTGGACATATCATCCAGAGGGACCTGGACGAGCTGGAGAGGTGGACCCAGGTGAACCTCATGAGGTTCAACAAAAGCAAATACAGGGTTCTGCACCTGGGCTGGAGCAATCCTCACTGTCAATACAAACTAGGGGAATGGGGTGATAGAAAGCAACCCTGAGGAAATGGACTTGGGAGTGTTGATGGATGAAAAGCTGGACATGAGCAGACAGTGTGAGCTTGCAGCCCGGAAGACAAAGCCATGAAAATGATTAGGGGATTGGAGCACCTCTGCTATGAGGACAGGCTGAGAGAGCTGCGGTTGTTTGGCCTGGAGAAGAGGAGGCTCTGGGGAGACCTAATAGCAGCCTTTCCAGTACCTGAGGGAGGCCTACAAGAAAGATGGAGACTGTTTACAAAAGCCTGTAGTGATAGGGCAGGGGACAATGGCTTCAAATTAGAGAAGAACAGATTTAGATTGGATATGAGGAACAGTTTCCTTACTATGAGGGTAGTGGAACACTGGGAGAGGTTGCCCACGGAGGTGGTTGGGCTCCATCCCTGAAGATATATTCAAAGTGAGGCTCGACAGTTGAGGATGCCCCTGGTGACTGCAGGGCAGGGAGTTGGACTAGGTGACCTGCAGAGGTCTCTTCCAGACCAAACCATTATAAGATTCTCTGGTTCTATGTGACAAAGTCTCAAAATACCATCTCTTGACTCTGATGTGGAGGAAAGTGTATTTTATTTGATGTGTTACTGTATACTGGATATGATCTTAAGAAGTTTAACATTGACTGGTAAAGTTTGTGGGTTTTATTTTATTTTTTTTTTTTCCCCTGATTTGTTGAGTAGGTCCAGTATCTATTCAGAGTGTTCTGTAAGCTTCAGCCTGGTCTTACTGTACTGGCCCTCCATGGCAAGCAGCATCAGATGAAGAGAATGGAAGTCTACACTTGTTTTGTTCGCAAAAAGGCAGCAGTACTTTTCGCTACAGATATTGCAGCTCGTGGCCTGGGTAGGTACCCACAGAGGCAGTTCACTAAGCGATGGTCTCACCTTATTGAGTTTTTATCAGCCTTTATGTTCTCAAGACCAGCTTGTTGTTTTAGAAATGCAGCTGTAGTTTGCTTAGGACCTCATCAGGGTATCTCAGGAGAGACAGGCTTCTTAGAGTTCTGCTCTTTCTTTACTGAAGATGCCCACTTCATTTTTGCTTATTTTACATTTTTGTCCCAGAAAGACTTAATGTTGTCACTAGTTTTGTAATGGCATTTGTTAGTGAGGTACTGACTGGAAACTGGAAGCTGGTTATTTATTTTTAAAACTCTGTAGACAGTCTAGTTTTTTCTAGCCATGTTCTGGGAAAAATATCTGGATTGAGAGAAAGCGGAAGCAATGATGTATTTGCTTACTACATGCCGTAAGGTGAGATTTTGGCACTTCAAAAATATTTCTCATATGCCTGTATCCTATGCGTTATTCCAAAGGATATGAAAAATTGCTGACTTGGCAGTATGTAGAAATGAAAACCTAAAGAAATTTTAATATCTGAAGTATGAGTGGTATTATAGGACTGTATTCCTAAGTAGGCAAAAAAGTAGATGAGAGAAAAAGCAAGAATATTTATGGAACCTACTCTAGCTTGAGTGTCTTTCCTCATGATTTACAACTTTGTATTTTGGCCTTTTTTTTTTTTTTTTTCCTTTTAGTACTTGGAGGAATTTAGGTATGACACAAGACTGTTTTCAGATGTCTATTTGTTCTGCTTTCAGACAGCAAACTTGTATTGTCCAAAATGTAAGGTTTTGTCAGCATTCTGCCAAAGAAAGGAAGGTGTTTTAGGTGCTGGAGTGGGTCCAGAGGAGGGCAATGAAGCTAGTGAAGAGCCTGGAGAATAAATCTTAGGAGGAGTAACTGAGTGAACTGAGGCTGTTCAGTCTGTAAAAAAGGAGGCTGAGGGAAGACCTCATTGCTGTCTACAACTACCTGGAGGGATGTTGATGAGAGGCTGGTGCTGGTCTGTCATCACAGGTAATTGGAGACAGAACAAGGGGGAATGGCCTCAAGCTGAGACTGGGTAGGTTTAGATTGGACACTAGGAAAAAGTTTTTCATGGAGAGAGTGTTCAGGCACTGGAATGAGCTGCCTAGCGAGGTGGTTAAGTCACCAACCCTGGATGTGTTTTAAGGGTCATTTAGATGTGATGCTTAGGGATGTGGTTTAAGGTGAACCTTGTAGAGCAGGGTCATAGGTTGGACTTGGTGATACTGAGGGTCTTTTCCAACCTGGATGTTTCTTTGATTCTGTATTTTAAAAACTGGGTGCAGGAATGAAAATTGTTTATCATAACTTCTACACTGCTAAAATCTCACTAGGAAGGATCTAATGTGTGTATAGTTGTTTGGGTTTAGAGTACAGGTATAATTGTGGAATACAATGCAGCTATAGGCTTGGTCAGCAAGTGACAGACTTAACGCAAAGTGTACTGCTGCTGGCTGAAGAGGAGCATTTGGAAAATGCTTATTAATGATATTCACATTCAACATTGACTTCTGTCAGGCTCAGCCACTCCTTTCCTCCTGTCATTGAGAGAGGTTGTGATATTTCTAATGTGGACAGCTGAAGTAGTGTTGTCTTGTCACAACGAACTTTAAACCGTGGTGGTGTAGAATATTGACACTATATTTGAAAAGCGGGTCAGATAGTGTTATTTAATTACTAAATGTAGTAGTGTTTTATCATCTCTGTGACACAAAGCATGTCTGTTCTTGTCAAGTGTGAAATTATATTCCATTCAGTGCACTGTCATAATGTAGGAAATGAATACATCATTGATTTTAGCTTTCTGTGATGAAGATGATGATTGTTTATGATATGCTAATACATGCAATTAATTTTGGTTTTATTTCAGAAGTCGCACCCAATGTCTACCAATTTGTCTAAATGACAGTGCTTACAGGAATTAATGCTACAAAATTATGTTGGCTCTTGAATTGGAGGATTTGAGTACCGTGAGTTTAAATTTTTGACTTCTTTTTTCCTTACACAGATTTTCCAGCAGTGAACTGGGTCATTCAGTATGATTGTCCAGAAGATGCAAACACATACATCCACAGAGTTGGAAGAACAGCCAGGTTGGTTTTCACTTTTTGTTAAAATATTAATGTTTAAAACTAGATCACTGTAGAGGCAAATAGTTGGCTAGAGACTCGCTTGAAAAAAACCAAGATTTAAATTGGAAATAAAGAAAAAAAAGTTATCACCAAAAGAACCTTGGAATTATTTGAGAGTAATGGTTTGACAATAATTTGTTAGTAAGCTTCAGACGCTCCTTACAGCAGACAGGAAAAGTGTCCCCAGTTTATTCTGATTGTGGAAGATTAATAGTAAAGAAGCAAAAATCTCCTTTTGTGCTTGGCAAAAGGCAGAGGCTGAGCTGTGCACATTTGTTGATGGAAAAGCTTGTTTTGCCATTGCCATCTATAGATAAATAAGGCTTTAGTCCCTGGATGCAATTCCTTGGAGTCATTGAAGACTCTTCAAAAGAATGGAAATACTTCTTCTTTAATTTGTAGGGAAAAGGAAGCAAACAGTGTTAATTAGAGGTAAATTTTTTAATGTTCTGGAGTTTTTGTAGAAACATACTCTTAAGGGTAGCTTTGGTTAAAATTTGTGGTTAAGCCTCTGTGATGGAAGGTAGTTACCTGAATACACCCTTGATCTCTGAAGTAGTTTTTTAAGAGAAAGAGAACCTATTATTGTGTAGATCAAAAAGTTTATGTAATTATCTGAAGGACAAAATGTAAGTCCTGGCATTGTATCTTGTATGTAACTTAATTTGTTTGTAGTATGGTTCGCAGTACAGGCAGTTGTCAAACCAAATGACAGATTAGTTGCTTAGAATAGGGCTTCAGCACTCTGAACTATAGGAGTTTGAAACTGATCTTCCTGGAGCAGATGGCATTAAGTTTTGGTGACAGTAGTAGGAGTGCGCACTTCCTTTTTCATCACGTGGAAATTCTAGCCATGTTTTTGTTGTGGTTGGTAACATTTCTGCCCCATCCTGTCCTATGCTCTCCATTTTTCTGTCCAATTGTTATAATAGAAGAGAATAATAGTTTTTAAAATGTTTTATTTTAATAACTGTGAACAGAATTGGTGAATCATAGAATCATTTAGGGTGAAAAAGACTTCCAAGGTCATTGAGTCCAACCATTCACCTAACACCATCATGGTTGTTAAACTGTGTCCCAAAGTGCCATGTCTACATGTTTTTTGAACACTTCCAGGGACACTGACTCTGCCACCTCCCTGGGCAGCCTGTTCCAATGCCTGATCACTTTTTCTGTAAAGAAAATTTCCCTAATATCCAATCTAAACCTTCCTTGGCACGATTTGAGGCCATTTCCTCTCATTCTGTCACTTAAGATAAGGGGAAAGAGACCGACCTCCGCCTGGCTACAGCTTCCTTTCAGGTAGTTGTAGAGAGCAAGAAGGTCTCCTCTCAACCTCATCTTCTCCAGGATAAACAATCCCAGTGTCTGCAGACACTCTTCATAAGTCTTGTCCTCCAGACCCTTCATCAGCTTCATTGCACTTCTCTGGACCCGCTCCACTATCTTAATCTCCTTCTTGCAGTGAGGGGCCAAAAACTGAACACAGTACTCAAGGTGCACAGTACTCACCCCTGCCTAGTACAGGGATATGATCACTTCTATACTGCTGGCCACACTACTCCTGATACAGATCAGGATGCTGTTGACCTTCTTGGCTGCCTGAGAACTCTGATTTCTTATGTTCATACAGCTGGCAACCATCACCCCCAGGTCCTTGTCTGCTGGGCAGCTTTCCAACCACTCTCCTCTAAACTTGTAGCGTTGCATGGTGTTGGTGTGATTCAAGTGCAGGACCCAGCACTTAGCTTGTTAAACCTCGTACAGCTGACCTCAGCTCAAGGATGCAGCCTGTCCATATCCCTCTGCAGAGCATTTGTGCCCTCAAGCAGATCAGTGCTTCTGCCCAGTTTGGTGAGATTTGCAAGCTTACTGAGAATGCACTCAATCCCCTCATCCAGATCATTGGTAAAGATATTAAACAAGACTGAGCCCTGGGGAACACCGCTTGTGACTGGCTGCCACTGGATTTAACTCCTTTCACCACCACTCTGTGCTCAGCCACCCAGTTTTTAACCCAGGGAAGTGTCCACCCATCCAAGCCATGAGCAGCCAGTTTCTCCAGGTAAACAACATCCACAACCTGTCCCTCATCCACTACATGGGTCACCTTGTCATAGATGATCAGGTTTGTCAAGTAAGATGTGTCCTTCATGAACCCAAGCTAACTGGGCCAGATCACCTGGTTGCCCCAAACGTGCTTCATAAAAGCACTCAAGATGATCTGCTCCATGGCCTTCCCTGGCACTAAGGTCAGACTGACAGATCTGTAGTTCCCCAGGTCCTCCTTCCAGCCTTTCTTGTAAATGAGCGTCATGTTTACCAATCTTAAATCAGTCATGTACCTGACTCTGTAAATTAAACATGTACCTGATTGTGTAAATTAAAACCTAGGTATAATCTCATGCACGCTAAGTGAGAAGAAAGCATATAGGCTTAAGTTAGAATTCTGGAGTTTTGTTTTTGTTTTGTTTAGTTTTTGTTTGGTTGTCTTTTTATGTTGTTTTTTTTTAATACATTTTTTTTCCCCCCCTCTTTTTTCTTTAATCCTGTGTGGCTTCCGTTGAAGGTTTGTAAATTTGTGTGGTTTTTTTTTTTGTTTGTTTTTTTTTCCTTGTGGCATACCGTTATCATGAGAGGGGAAAAAACAATGTATTTGGCTCATTTTTAAAACTGTCAGTTTGCAGGAGACTTGTTGAGGTCTTTTTGAGCCACATCACTGAGTCAGAGCACCTTCACAGCATTACAGATCTGTTTGGGTTGGAAGGGACTGTTGTAGTTTTTTGTGTGAGAGCTCCAAAAGTCCAAGCCCCCTGCAGTGAGCAGGGACATTCTCTACCTTGAGTTATAATTCTCAGGCCTTTTCCTGTTTCTCTTTAGACACTGAGAAGAGCACTTTTAAGTAGGAAAACAAGTACATAAAGATAGGTAACTGCTTTTCCATAGTACTTCTAGTAAAATGTCACCCTGACACAAGATTGTTAGCCTTGCAACCTTAAGTGTTTGTCTTCAGAAACTTCTTAAATACAACCTTCTGTGGTTGCTTGAGTGATGGATTTAAACAGAAAATTGAGGCAGAAGGTCTGTCCTGTAGGCCATGTGCTATGCTGAATGCCTGCCCCTTGCTTCCTGGGGCTGTTGTTTATATTTCTATTTATTTTAACTTTTCAGCTACCAGACTTTACTGAAATCGGGAGCACATTTGAGCAGGGGTGGTGAATGATACTGAAAGCCATTTTCTTCTGTAGGAAAAGCTTTATGGGTACTTTGTTTCTTAATCTGATGCAAAGATCCAGGAAGGTTCTACCTACATTGGTCTTTCATTTTGGAGAAACATACAGACTCTCTGTCCTTTAAAGTAAAGCAGTCCTGGAATGTGAACTTAAAGGCGTGAGTCTTTGACAATACAATGATGGAAGATACCTAGAGTTGTACGTAACTAAGAGTACTTAGTAAATATGCTGAATGCAGTTTTGGATGTGGATACTTGAGAATGTACTTACCTGTGAAAGTGCTGAGTAGGAACCTTCACTTGTTTTCAGTAGCTGCAACTGATATGAGAAGCTTCTGTTTCTTTGAGAAACTTGATAAAAATGAGCTTAATGCAATTTAGTAGTCCTCATTAATGAGGTTAGAGATAATTACAAATTTTCATGGATTATGAGAGTGTGTAATTGCATAGAATGAAAGCTAAATTAAATATCCCAGCTAATTAAGAGACTGTTAAACTGTAATTAAAACTGGGATGCCAAATACTGTTTACTTTTGAAATAAAATTATTTCATGATGCAAAAGTAAATATGAAAATGAAGAGAGAAATTATTTTGGAGATGGGGCTGAAAAACCTAGGGCTAGCAATTGTGAATGTGTTCTCACTTTTGTTCTACAGTTTTGCAAAGCCTTATGTAAGATGAAAGAGATTTATTTATTTTTTAAATTATCTTTTATTTTAAGTGGTTAAGGCTACCAAGTTCCCTAAGTAGCACTTTACTTGCATTTTTATCTTGCTGTAAAACATAAATTGCAACTCCTGCATTTCTGATTTACAGTAAAGTAATATGAAGAAAATCTGGGTGTTGTCCAGTGATGCTTTTAGTTTATAGTGGAATTGGCACATCTTGGGGGTTTTTTGGCTGTTTTTTTGACACATAGTCTCTTAGAAAAGTGTGTAATTTAAAATACTAGATCACAAATGTTTTCCTTTGGATTTTAGTTTCAAAAGTTCTATGTAAATATGAGCTGCTTGTAGCAATTGGCTGCAAAGCTGATTTATTCTGGCTTTTAATTTCTGTTAACACCTTCTGTTCTGCAGCCTATGAAGCCTGCAGTACAAAATACTCTGATCACTTTTGTGAAACAAGTTACAGTGCCACTAGGGGACAGCAGAAGATAATAATTTGTGAAGCACACTGATACTTCTTTTTCCAACTGTTTTTTCCAAACCTAACTTGTAAGTTATATGACACAGAGAAACATACCAAGTTGTTTTTTCTTTGAATCATAAGTGCATTGATGAGTAGAAAAGACACTGAGAAGTCTATTTTATCTTTTTATTCATACTTAAATATCTTGTATTTTGGACGTGCCTATACCCTTGCCCATCTCAGTAATTGATTTCTTTCTTTCCTATTATGACATTCCTCCCTCTACCCCATATTTTTTTTCTTTCTTTCGGTTTTTTCTGTTTTTTCTCCTTCCTTCCCTTTCAGAGGAGACTTAAAAATCTGAAATTTAGTGAACTTTTTTTTTTTTTTTTTTGGTCAGGAGTGACATTCCACTGACAGAGGAATGCTAAACAGAACAATTCTTACTGCTCTGCAGTTTTTGTTTGTGGTCTGTCCAGAACTGTACGCAGGCTTTAGATCTGACTCGAGCTCAGGCTTCTGATGCTATTTAATCTAGGACAGTTGGTTTGATTTCTCAGGTACTTAAACTGACCTAGGAAAGTCACTTTAATGTTGTTGTCGTCATTAAACATAGTGTACATGCAGACATGTGTGTTCTGCCTAGCTCTACACATGCTTTTTTCCTTTTGGTAAATTATATTCTGAAAACAAATGGAATAATAAAAGTCTATCTTCTCAAAGCAGGATATGCTATTGCTTACCATCACTGTACCTGCTGGTGTGATGATTAGAGCCAAGAATTATGAGGAAAGACCTAGAGATCTGTGGTTGAGGGGATTTTTTTTTTTTTTTTTATGAATTGTGAATACTGAACAATATAGCACACAAAATTTTCAAAAGGCAGAAGGGGTAGGTCATGTAATGATCTTCTGTCAAGAAGTAAGATGCTTTGAAGCATACTCATTTGGGCTCTCCTTGAATAATTGGACATTATATGTGTGAAAGTGAGACTAATGAGCCTTTAAGCCTTTAGAGTAATCCTTTAAAGTGGCAGTAAAGCATTTAAAAATGTGAGTAACTTAATGGAACCTTTTTCCAGTGAGGGAAGCTTGGTCTGTCTGCCTGCCTGCCTGTCTTTTCAAAATACATCCCACATGTCTTGGGTCCTGATTAAACAGCACAGTCATGGATTCTTGTCTGGGTTTTGTTTTTTTTTTTTTTTTGTTTGGTTTTTTTTCCCCCCCACATTTCAGACCCATCGAAGCATATTTACTGATGTTTCTTTAAAAATAAATGCAGTATTTAGACCATCTCATATTATGTTGCAGCCAAGTCATCATCCTGACTCAAGCAAAAATAGCTGCTATTGGTGGTCACAAGAAGTTGTTGACACCACATATTTGACTTGCAATTCATGTTAAATTCTCTAAAATTAAACATTGTACCCTATTCTGACGGTGGGCTGTGATGTTGTAGTTACACCGATTGGCCTTGTCTTACCCATTAGAGTTCTCTTCATAATGGCGTGATATGAGTGTTCCAATACACTGAAATAACAAGTGGCAAAGGTTATTACCTGCTGACTCGAAGCTATCTTGTAAACTATAATAAATAAATAAGCACATGCATTTTAATTCAGTGGAGTGGACACAGCTGCTGTGGAAAATGGATTGCTTACAGTCTGGGCTGGAGGACCCAACAACCTCCCAAGGCCTTTGGAATTCAATTTATTCTGAGACTAGCATGATAAGGTTGGCGAGGCACAGTCTGTTCCTGTTCATTATTTCTTGTGACTAAGTCTGTCTGGCCAACAAGGACACCTAGCCAGTATGACAGAATCAAGTGGATTATGGGTGGTGGTATGAATAAAACCCAGTTGCATTGTTCTGAGAACTTAGAATCATATAATCAGTCAGGGTTAGAAGGGACCACAAGGATTATTTAGTTCCAACCCCCCTGCCATGGGCAGGGACACCCTATCCTAGATCAGGCTGGCCAGAGCCTCATCCAGCCTGGCCTTAAACACCTCCACTGTTGAAGAAGTATGTTTAAAAATGGTAGCTTATATAATCAGATCTAATAGTTGGCTTCTAAAACAAAACTATGCATGCTTTTATTTCTGTGAAAGGCCTAAGGGGTAGGTAGAGGTATTAGTTTCTCTTTGTTGAAGGATAATGTGAGAGTGAACAAATTTATTTGTATACATATCAGATTAAAATATTAGGTCTTTTCAGAATAAAACTGTCCATTTTAATATGTTTTGGATATAGATGTCTCCTATTGTCCCTTTATATAAAGAGAGCAACATAGACAAACATGTCTTCACTACTGTAATTATTTTATCAAGAAATAGGAAATAATTTTAAAATGAAAGGTCATGCTAGAAATAATAGAATTTGTCTCGCTGCAGTTTTTTTCCTAGTCCATATGATAGGAAGCACAATTGTTAGGTTACCTTTTAGCTAACCTGTAGATTGGGAAGTCACTATTTGTAACCTAGCTTCTAAAAACTAGATGTGTATATTTGTGTACTCAAATGGAATTCCGTCTTTTCACATACTACTTTCAAGTTCTGGAAACTGTACCACATCAGTTTTTCCCCCCAGTCTCCACTGCAATAGTACGTACATTAACAAATACCTTCATAATTCAGTTGTTGTATTTTTTTCAGTCTTCAGAGGGGTCAGTCTTGAGTGTCCTCCCTGCTGTTGTTTGGGTTACTGGTAGGAGCACTGGCTGGGTGTGGGGAGAGATAATATTGTGTTAGCTGGTAACAGTCCCTGGGCTTTATTTAGGGCGGTGTTCAGGGTGTAGCTGTGCTATTGTCTAGTTGGGTATGTGTATATATATTTGTATGTTTATTACCTTTGATATTTAACCTACTTCTGTAAATAATAATTTCATTTTACTTCCAAATTCTGAATAAGTGTGGCCATTTTACCTTTGAGGGGGTAAATCCCAAATTTTATGTGGCGCAAAAGCACCACAGATGAGCAAAATGTCCATTGGAAGAAGAGTGAAGATATGTAGAGTGTATCATAATGCACATGCAAACCCAGGCAGGTTTAGTGGACTTGGTTTTGATACTATTCCAGATGCTTAATTTACTGACCTTAATGTTTTAAGGGAAACAGTCTTTTGGTAACTTGTGATAAGTCTCTAGCAAATTTAATCTGGGTGAGAAAGAGACATTTGAGAAGTTGATTTGGCTTCCTTGTCTTTCTCTGAAGGGATCTACTGTGCTGAGTTTATGCATTCCTAATGTATCTGAAGGTGGCTCATTGGCTTGGAATGCAAAACTTTTTTAGGAACGGGCTTTGATTTAAGCTCACAAGTTTTTCAGTGATATCTTACTTCCTTCTGTGTCTTTTGACAGATGAGATGACAGCGTATGTTGATGCTTCCATCCTGACCCAGTTAGGCTAAAATTAGGTCTCTAATGAAGTCTTGGTAAAGTCCCATTTAAGTTACAGATGAAAAAATGCACAAACCATATTGGTTTTTTTCCTGGGTGTTTGGTTTTTTTTTTTTTTGTTTGTTTGTTTTTTTTTAGTATGATGGGCTTTGTGTGACCTCCAAAGCATAAAAATGATGCACTTAATGTTCCTTGTATGTTTGTGTGTGGTAAATATCTTCAAAAACAATACCGCCTCATTTATTTTGAATTTTCTGTAGTGGGAACTGTAATGCAAGTATCTTTATAGCCGCATCCCTCCTCCCCTAAATTTTGTAATTAACTCATCCTTTCAGTTTCCTCCTTTGCCAGTTTCTAAAATAGGTACAACTTTCCTCGTTGCCAAACAGAGCAGAAATACTGCCTCTAAGTCTTGAAATTTGGCGTCTTGTATCTTCTGAACTATAAATGTTAGGGAAACGTTGCAATACATCTATTCCAGATGACCTGCATAAGATTTCTGGTAAGGTCTACATATCCTTTCAGGGTGCCCTTACAGTTCTCTTTCCATTGCTTGCTGGTTTTTTTTTTTCTTTTTTTTCTTTTCTTTTTTCCCCTTTTTTATTTTTATTTTTAAAAATTTAAAAAATTGTTTTTTTTTTTTCTTTTCTTTTTTTTTTTTTTTTTCCCTTCTTTCTTCCTTCCTCCTCCTGGAGATGTCTACCCTGACGCAGAGCACTGGTTCCCATTCCTATTTTATTCTGGTATCACTGTGACTTGTGTGTCACTGACAGTTAAAATATGGTGCATTTGACTGAACTGTATGTTGTGATGGTTATGGCAAGGATGTAAAATTACTCAAAGTGTGTTTTAGAACAGGCTCAATTCTAGATGCTTGGCAAGGTGGAATTGACTAGCAACCACACTGTTTCATCCATTGCTTTTGTGCTAATGGTAGTATTGTTTGCTTTAATAGTATTGGCAATGGGTATATGCAGCTTTTGGATGATCAAGGGTAGGTTAAGATTAGCAAAAATTGAGTGTCTATTAGATCTGTGCAAAAGCCCTTTTTTTTTTCTCATCCTGTCCTCAGTGAATGGCCATCATGCTGTTAGTCCCTTCATGCTTGATACCAGCTGTCAGGACAGGATTTTTTAGGAGAAGTTTAAGATCAGTTCTGTATTGGTAAATAAACTATCCTCTTGATTTTACTGTTGGGGTGTGTGTGTTTGTTTTGTTTGTATGAAACAAAACTATTTGGCAACTGTGTTTCTTGCTAGGAAACTGATGTTTTTGACCTTTAAAACATTTTTCTTTACTTGTAATTAGCCAGTGCCACTTTGTCCTGAGTAATGTATCCTATTTCCTTCTTGTTCAGCCTTTGTTGCTTGCCCTTGATCGTAGACATCCTTTTTCTCGTCTGCAGTCAGTGTAAACATAAGTTACTACCTTTTGCTTTGTATCACTAATGATGATTTGCCATAGCTTCCTTATTTGTGAGTCAAGATTGAAGTTGTCTTGAATTGAGGTTATCTTGAAGACTTTAGCACACTATTAAGTTGTTCTTTTCTGAGAAACAGTAGTCTGTCTTTTGATAAATGTTGAAGCCAGTGGATGGTAGAAAATAAGGAAGATATGAACTAAATGTATGTGAGTTGCTTTTTTTCTCCGAGACTTTGTGCAAATAAGACACAATTTTCTATACAATTGAAATGGATTAGAGAAGAGACTGTTAAAATTGCAATGCAAAAAGGAGTCCCTGCTCTGGTTTCTTGATCACCTTGAGGAGATGACAAGACATATAATAACATCCATTAGTACATAGTCCAGGAAAGTTTGATTACTTTGAGGTTTTTAATTTACTTCTCTCCAGCACAATGGAAGTGCATACTTAGTGAATAATAAATCACCACAGCAAATTAGCCTTGTAGCACAGATGTTTGGTTTTGGTGATGATGGACAACTTTAAGGCTGCAGTCAGCAAGAATGGAGAGAACTTCTAATGTCTTCTCATCTGCAGAAGTAGCCCTCTTGTGGAAGAAATTTGGTATATAGGGTTAACTTTTTTGCTGCTTTGTCATCTATAAAGTTTTAAAGGTTCTGTCTATTGAAAATAATTACAGAAATGGCAATTTGTTTGACTCAGTGGAGAACTTTATTCCCTGTTCTTTTCTCATGTGTTTTAGGCATTGTGTTTGTGCCAGTAGCTTGTGCTTTCTTAAGTTTACCATTGTAGAAGCTTTTAGGATGAAAGACACAGAGAAGACTTCTGAAAACTTAAATTTTCCACTGCAGCCTCAGTTTTGGAGGTTATCTTTAGGACCATAATTTTCTTATTAGCACATCATTGTTCTTATTTTCTGAGAAACGAGTTAATAGTCTGCCCAAGTAAAAAATTTTAGTGCATTTTACTTGAGGATACTGAAGAGATACAAACCTCCCCTGATGGTACTTATGACTGTTTTGTTTTCAGCTTTCTCAGTTCCGTAATGACTTGATTTTTCTTATTTACCTCTGAAGTACAGCATCAATATTAAACTATTTGATTAATTATGGTCAGAATACAAAAATGGACAAATACAGTTCCTCCTTAACTCCAAGTACATTTAAAATATCGACATTGCAAAGAATTAATGTTTCCAGAGATGGTAAGGAAAAAAATCACATCGTATTGTTGCCAGATGTCTTTTCGGTCTCTTCGTTTGACTGAAGACTTCAGCTTTAAGAAGTATTTTGCTCAGAAATATGGTTGATTTTTAATTTTTTCTTAGTAATAGCCAAAATACAAAAAGAAATAGGTGTTTAGAAAACTGTCTCTTCTTTGCCTGTTGTGTCTTTACTTCATTACAATGCTATTTTCTCTGTATAAAGGCTTTGCAATACTTAATATAAATATTGAATTAGTTGTTGCCTTTAGGTACCACATTTTAATTCCTGTTTTCTTTGTGTGAATTCTCTGTGGAATGTGCTATTACAATTCTGTCTTCTGAATTTGGATTTTCTGAGAAGATAACTCAGCATAACACATGAATATATTTCAACGATCTGATTGCAGGCTCATTTGATCCTGCATCCTGTTTTGATGGGCACCTTGTGGGTCCTGTGGAAAACCTATCAAACAATACCAATGTAGAGTAGTATTTCCTGTACTGTAGCATTCCAGAGTTTGGGTTTGTGGCTTGCAGAGAGAGTATCTGCAGTCTCTGACCCATAATGGATATTCCTTCCATGATTTGTATGGCACTGGCCTTTCATAATGTGTTGCACACTGAATAAAATAAACAAACCAACAATTTAAGAATACCAGGTTAGGCACATCAAGATAAGACATTCTGGAAACAACAAAACTGTATAAATCACTTTATGCCTTTGATTAAATTCAAGGAGTTCACAAAAATAATCCTCTGTAGGTTTCTATATAGTGTGATCAAGATCTTTTTTTGTCCTCTTCTCTTGACAAACGAGGAAGATTCTTGTAAAGAGACTATACAGAGATACTTTCCAGAGTTCTGATCATTTGCATAGATCTATTCAGCATCATTTCCTTTTGCAGCATCTGTTTGAGAAGAGCAGCAGAGCTGTGTGCTATTCTGTACTTTAAATTGGTGAGACTGGTGTTGGCAGACATATTATCTCCGTGTTCCTGTCTGATATGAGTCTTGGGCAGATAAAAGAGAATATTTTCTTACTTCTTTCCAACCGTGCTCTGAGAGTTCAGATTCTTTTGATGAATAATTAGCTGCCTTGGAACCGTGATCTTCAATTTTTGCTATAAAATACTAAGTTCTTGAAGGTTCAGTGGCTTCCCAAGATTTCATAGCTCGTTCAAGCAGTGACAATGTCTGACACACACCCACTTTGTGGAAATACCATCTGGAATTTGGCTGGGTTACAGTATGTAGAGCTTTCGTAGAATGTACACTTCCTATATGTATTGAAGCCATCCTTAACCTTTATTATTATATTAAGGGCACAGACATTCATGGGCTGTTTGGCCAACAGTGAATTGCCTTGGTAAAGATAAAATATGGCCTTAAACCGACCATATGTGTTCTTTGGAACTTTTTTTTTTGAGAGATTCTGCATTAAGAACATCTTAGGTCCACTAATTAAATGTACTAAAATCAAGTTACTATAGCTTCTTTGTACAGTACCTCTCCTTTACCCACAACCCTAAAGCAATATTTTTCAGGATGAATGTCCTATTATTTCTTTTGGTATTCTTACCAAACCATATATAAACAGTAAATGCACATAACATTATGACAGAGAATCTCCCCTTGATTCCCATACAAAATTTCAAAATATGAAATGTGAGCTTGAAAATCTCGTGATAATTTTAAGCCATTTAGTAAATGTTTTTATCTTTACAAGTCAGTTCCCAAATCCAGCATGTATGGAGGGGAGGGCAGGGGGAAGGCATCCAAGAGCATTTTTGTTATGATTTTTCAAATTTATCAAATGAAAGCAGAGAGCTATAACAAAAGCTGTCAGCCTGTTCTAACTGCAGTTTTCATTGCTTACGGTGCTGTGACAGATAGTGTTTATAGTTTTCAAACAGTTGTGCAGTGCTGTTTTGCCAAGTGATAACTGTTTATACTTGGAGAAAAGTGGGCTTCCTATATTCCATCTGAAATGCCTTTTATCAGTTAATGCTATGATTTGTGTTTGGTCTGCCTGAGAGCACTCTGGTCTCTGATTTAAAAGCCCTCTTAAGCCAAGGAATCTTGACTCTAATAGTGCCTTAAATATCACTTATGTCCACATTTCAGTGCACAAAGGCAGAACTGGTATTTTCTTCTGTCATTGCTGAGCTTTTATTGGAAAAAAATGTGATCTGTCCTGGCATAATCTTGTTCTCTCTGTTCTATGACCCAAAGAAAAACTCATGACATCTCCTAGTCTTCTGCTGACAGTTTATACCTTTTGTGTCATATCCTTTCCTCAATGGTTCTCTCGATGGAGGAGTGTGGATGCAGCTGGAGTAAAAACCTAACACAAGAGCATATGATAGAGTAAATAGAAGGTGAAGATGTATGAAATGACAACAGACTGAGTGGAATAAAAAGAGAGGAATCAATTAACTTTCTTTAGAGAAAACGAAAAGAGATGCTTAAGATGGGTGGAAAGTTTCACCAGCATAGGAAAGAAAGACAAATATGACTGGAGTAGAAACCAAACCAAAGGCCTATTAAAGTAGTAAATTATTTGGTATAAAATGATACTTGAAAAATAATTCAATGGGAATTTTCTGTTTCAAATAAATGTAATAGTTATAGTCAAAGTAGTTTATGTATAGGCTTACAATCTGCTGCTGCCTTAGGACTGTGAGTAGCTACTCTGAGTAGCTCTTGTCAGTGTAGAGCTGTTTTATATACATAGTAAGGTAACATTTCGTTTTGTCTCACATTGGTTGAGAGTTGGATTCTGTCCAATTTTGGCGTATTTCTGGGATTTAGTTGAATTGATGTTTCTTATTTAATGGAGGATTCTATGCAGTATTTTCCTATCGGTCTTTCCTTGAGAACTACTTGTAAATGTGAATGAAGAAACAATGTATGTACTGTAATAGATTTGGACTTAGATAATGCATACAAGCTAACTCATTATTACTTCTTTAGGAGTTCATAAACCCATTTTCTGCTTGTTTACTAATGCTATTGGGTATTTTTTCTTTCATGAACACCCTCAAGTCGCAAAATGTGCCAAAAAGCAGGAACTGTCATTTTCTTTTACAAAAAGAAAGTGAACAAGAAGATGCATTAAGAGTGAAACAGGCTTTTTTTTGTGTGTGTTTTTGCCAGCCGTCTATCTTGAGTACTTACCAACTCAGCTACATTTGATACAGCTGTTAAGTGCACTGAAGAGTGAATAGTAGATATGTTCTTCCAGGATGAGCCTGATTGAATCTTTTCTATTGCACCTAAAAATGGCTTCTACAAATGAAAGCACTCCTGCTTTGATGCATTTCTTTCAGTGATGCCTCCTGCTATGACCTTTTAGAAGAGTAGCCTTTATTGAGCGTACAAGTAGGAGTAGTTGTTTGGGATCAAGGCACATTTCCTAGCCTTTACCTTCTTTCTCTTGCAGGATACGCAAAAGAGAATGAGCTGTTACCAAGTGTTAAAACTTGCTTGTTGGCCCAGTAGCTAGATCTTTTAGTATTTTAAGCTTTGATCAAATGCCGTTTGATTATCACTAATATTTCTAATCTAAGACAGAAAATAGCCACAGATTTGGATCCATGTCTTAAGCCCAGATGTTCAGGGATCTAAGTGGAGTTTTGAAATAGGCTCAAGTGGAGGTGTTAGCAAGTCATGTAACTTCTTCTCTTCCCTTTGTAAAGTAAGGATTATTGTCTGCTTTTAGAGCTTCTTATAAGAAAGGAAATGTAAATTCCCATTGGCTACTGAGAACATCTACAAAAATTACATTTTTTTTTTTTTTCTATTTTTGCTTGAAGGGTCTCATACGGTTTTTTATTTTTCTCCTCTGCCCTGATCAGATACAAAGAAGGTGGTGAAGCTTTGTTAGTATTGCTTCCCTCAGAAGAAAAAGGCATGGTGGAACAGCTGGCACAGAGGAAAGTACCTGTCACTGAAATCAAGTAAGTGATTAAAGGCCTATCTGTTAGTCAGCCTTCTGTCTACAGGAATGTGTGATGTGTCTATGACAGTCCTGATTGAATTGCCAAGTGCTTCAATTGCCTGGAGCTGGACAAACAAGTGGGATCATTTTGTCTTGATAGTGTTGTGGGGGAAAAAGACCTTGAGAGGTTACCTATTCCATCGCCTTTTCCAAAGGCAGGACTGTCTGCACAAATCATTCTTATCACATGCTTGTCTAACTTGCCAAATAATATCACAGTTTCCCAAAGTGAGCTCATTTATACTCAACAGTCCCTGCCATTAATGTTTTTTTCCTTCAAGTGTCTGATAAGCCTTGTAAGTAATTTAAGTGAAATATTTCCTTTATCCTGTGCCAAGAATATATGAAAAATGATGCATTCTCATATTCTTTATGACTCTTTTTTATGTAAGTGAACATTATCATGATATCTCTTTCTCATCTGCTGCAGATTAAAAATTACAGTTTCTTTAATCTCTCATTGTATGTTTTTTTTTGGTATCTGTTACCATTCTTGTTTCTCTTACCTGTCTTTGCTTTATTTCTAGACTGTTTCTCAATTTGTCCTGATCTTTTTGAAACAGTTAGTTGAAGAACAAGGAATAAAAGGTGTGGCTAAATGGTCATTTTACATACTTGAGTGATTTTACCTTTAGAGATCTTTGCAGTCTGTACAGAAGAGAAAGACTTTGAAAGGATTGCAGAACCATATAATGATAGTATGTAAAAATAAAAAAGCACTTATATTTTGAGTTTCTATTAAGTGCAGAGTAATGGACATGCAGGAATGACAAAAATCCTAACTGTATTTATCCATGTAAAGCCAAATTGGATAGTAATTCAGTGTTAATAAGGACAATATTTCATTCCCCCACCAATAAATGCGTCTTCTGTTTATAATCCAAGTTCACACAGAATCACAGAATGTCAGGGGCTGGAAGGGACCTTGAAAGATCATCTAGTCCAACCCTCCTGCCAGAGCAGGATCACCTATACCAGATCACACAGGAACATGTCCAGGCAGGTCTTGAATATCTGAAGAGAGTGAGACTCTACAACCTGGGCAGCCTGTTGAAGTGTTCTGTCACCCTCACAGGGGAAAAATTCCTCCTCATGTTTACATGAACTTCCTATCCCTCCAGTTGAATGTGTCTCTGAAGGGGCATCTGTGAATGCATCTTTTAAATTTCTACTTGTTCTTTTGTTTGATTGGTTTGGTTTTTGGTTTTGGTTTTGTTTCTGTTAAATACCACTCCAAATAGTCATTCTTTTACCAAGCCACTAGGCATGTGTATAATAAATTCATCCAAGGAACATTCTGAACTGGAATCATTATAAGCAAAGTCAGAGCTTTTGATTGATTATATACTCTAACAGCCTGCCTCAAGATCCAACTTTTCAATCTGCAAAACATAACCATATTAGTATTTGTAACAGCATAATGAAAGGAATGCTTTCACTTAGAATTATCCACCTAGTGTGGTTAAGACTTAAAAGGTTTAGCATTGTACTTGTAAGAAGCTAACTGAAGTCCTTAAAATGATTTCATCCTTTTTTAACTACAGATTTTCTTACGTTGTTTACTTCTAGTCAGTTTCCCAGTCAATACAACCCTGATGTGTTTTGTCAATTGACACATTGTTGAAGCAGCTGCCTCAGCCTCGGGATCATCTTCCTAGTCCTCTGTTGCTGTCTTCTGGTAGTGTTTATGCATATTACCTTAATTACAGAATCTCAAGAATTGAGAGTCCTAACTTTTGAACTTAGAAGGTAATGAGTGCTGCTAATGGAGTTTATCTTTCTAAACTTCTGAAATTCATTCTGAAAGCTTCTTACATCTCAGACTTCACTGTCTGTCAGTTTTGCCATACCTGTTAACCTGTTGTCTGGCATAGGGATCACAAGAACCATTTTTATGTTACTCTCCTTATTTTGTATTTTCTGACTTGTGAACAGCTCTTAGCATGTATTTTGAAAGAGCTTTAAAAACTGTTCTGTAATTTGAAATGACAAAGAGGAACAGTTTATTTCTTCTCCTGTATATCTGTGCAGAAGGCTATGGTTTGGGCTTTCTTCTTAATTTTCAATTTCAAGTCTAAGCTCCCTGTAGACCCTGTTAATATACAGTTCCTTTCTAAACAGCACAAGCTGCCAATTTACAGGTAGTGCTTTTAACAATACATCTCTTTGTTGTTGTTCAGGCAGAGCAAGAGAAAAATGCAAAATACATAATAATAAGTACTATATTTTAGAGCATTCTAACATAGCAAAAAGCTGCTCTGAAAGTGTTAAATGTTATGTATGTGTTTAGAAGTTGCCTATAATTTTTAAGTTTTAGATGAAAACTATAAATTGAAATGATGAGACTACTTCATGGAATGCAGTTTTGCTGAGTAATAATATAAGAGCTGCTGCCTAAGGAGTTATCCTAACAGATTTTGTGTCTAGAAAATTTTACCAAAGGAAGTATATCTATATCCACGATGTAATACTGTTTTCTCTGATACTAAGATAAAAATGTGGTTAATGAAGAAAATCATAGAATCATAGCATGGTAATGTTGGAAGGAGACCTCAAGGATCATGTAGTTCCAACCCCCTGCCATACGCAGGGACACCTTCCACTAGCACAGGTTACTCAAGGCCTCGTCCAACCTGGCCTTGAACACCTCCAGGGAGGGAGCAGCCACAACCTCTCTGGGCAACGTGTGCCAGTGCCTCACCACCCTCACTGTAAAGAACTTCCTCCTAACATCTAGTCTAACACTACCAACCATCCCTCTCTTTTTCTCCTGACTGTCGATATGTATTCCCCATGACAGTTACACTAATACTAGGGAATCTATTAAAATATGCTGCTTCTCAATTTCTGTCATTCCTGTAGAACAGTCGAGCATAGTTATGTACCTGTATATGATCTGTTGGTGTAAGGCTGGCAACTCTAACCAGCCTTCCTTAGGCCTCATCTCTTCCTCCTCTCTCCAGCCTTCTTGGTTGTCCAGTGTACCGCAGGCAACTACTTTTCCAGGGGGTGCACAGGGCAAAAGGTGCTTCTGCTTGGAAGCTGGTTGGAATGTGGAAACCGGTTTGCTATATCATGGTACTATGGTCTCTTTGCTCATTGTGGAGATTTTTGTTTAAGTTCCACTTTGGAGAGTATGAGGAAGAGACTGTATCTAGTTAAGGCACTGCTTGTATCCTGATGTTAAGAAAATGAGGAATGAGAGAAAAGCAGAATGTTTATTGACCATGAGGTTGGAGTGTTGCTTGATCAATTCAACCTGTGTTCATATTTACATCACGGCACAGTGTGGCTTTTATGCAGCTGCTAGGCAAAACAGCTGTTTCAAAAAGTTACAGTGCTGCTTAAATGCAAAGTTGGTGCTCGCAGAGTAACAAAAGCAATAAACAGCCTAGTTAAAATGACATACAATGTCACAAAATTCCCTTCTAATCTTTGAATGGTTGGTTCTGGCTCACTGGTTTTTAGATGTTTAGGCAAGCCTGTAAATTTCAGTAATTCATTTAAGTGTTTAGATTTGATCTTTCCAAGTAGTTACATGTATGTAAGTATTGCAAAGAGTTTTATTTGTTCAGAAAGAAATAACATCCTAAGTTGTTAAAATCCAATTTAACAATGACCTGTATGGTTTATGAATACCAGCATGAGACAGACAACAGTAGGTGTCTGTCGTGATACAGCATTGGAGAGGACAGAACCCATTATCGAGACTCTGTCTTTTAGTATTCAGTGTTAAAAATTTACCTACTGGTTAACAAATGCGTAACCTCAAAAGGTAGTTGAACACCATATTCTTAGCTGTCATTGCTCAGATTTACACCAGTTTATCTTGCCATGCTTTTAACCATAGAGTATCTTATGTTTCCTGTCTTTTTCAAACCCTTGCAAATTTCAAACAAATTACTCAAACTAAAATTTATGTGCAGACAACAAAACGTCGTTAGATCTTGTCAAAGGTTATGGTCCATCACACTTGGACCATCACAGTGTTGTATTGTCTCTTATGAATAATGAATTGTATTCCTTTACTAATATAGTCATAGAAAATAATGAGTAACTTGATATGCATTTAGAATTTAACAGTGACAGCAGTGAGTAGTTGACAGTCCCAGCTTCTTTTTGAGTACAGCTCCAAGGCCAATTTTGGATTTACTTGAAGATTTCATGTAAACTGTGTTTCTCTAGTGTAGTGGAAGGGTAATTAATTAAGGGAAGATTATGTTTTCAAAAATTAATATTGTTTATTCATATTCAATATTCAGAACTCTCGCCACCCTGATCACTAATTTTAATAATAATCGGTTCTTTGCATCAGTCATGGAAACTTTATATACAGGTAATAACAGGATCTAGAAATAACTAGTAATGATAATAACATTAATTGAGCTCGATTGAACTGACAGAGAAGGCTTTGTGGTTAGTGTACTGCTTGTGGTCAATACTCTGCTTGCTCACTTTGGCCACAACAGCCCCATGCAGAGCTACAGGCTGGGGTTGGAGTGGCTGGAGAGCAGCCAAAGAGAAAGGGATCTGGGGGTGCTGATTGACACTCGCCTAAACATGAGCCAGCACTGTGTCCAGGTGGCCAAGAAGGCCAATGGCATCCTGGCCTGCATCAGGAATAGTGTGGCCAGCAGNGAGACTTCTGGTTCTTCCCAGGCTGTTGGGGAAAGGAGACAGACAATCTCTGACCTGGTCCTGATCTCCTCTGGATGATCTGTGTATCTCCAGGACTTCCGTCTTGGCAGGAGACTTTCAGGTGCAGGCAGGATGTCTTGCGATGTGCAGTCTCAGCACAGATGTCACACTGGCTATGCAGGCCGATTGTGTGGAGGTGTTTAGAGCCTGTTACTGGTGAACTCTTGGAAGGCAGTTTCCAGGCAGTTCAAGATACAAGGCAGCACAAATACAATGGTGGAGCACGCATACAATGGCAGAACACATGTTGTGCTCCCTGCTCATCTCCTTTTATCCATACAGCCTGAGACTAGTGAGCCTTGAGACACTTAGCCAAGCTTGACCATATTAGGTCAAACCATAGGCTTGCTTTCCCCAACTTTGGGCAGAACCCAGGCACTGCACAAGGCATATGCAAGCTGAGTGCATGTACCTTGTTTACTGCAAGGTTCAAAACAAGTCTGGGCAAGCCACAGCCCTTAGACTCAGTGGCTCCAGGTTCTTTGTTCTCTTTCCTGTGGTTGCTTCTCCCCAAAACAGAAGGAGAGAGAGCAGACAAACATGCCTGGTCAAGCCAGGACATGTATAAGCCTATTTTGACCTGCTTAGGCCTACCACGACACCTAGCTTATGGGAATGTACAACTGCCAGATGCTTTGCTGACATCTAATACAATATCTGCTGTTTCTGTCCTGTTCTTAAAGCCTGATGATGCAGCTATGGAGTGTAATGAAACTGATTAGTCATGTTTTCTTTCTGACTAAGCTGTGTTGACTGTTGTATGTTTGCTTATTTTCTTTAGGCATTTATATATTGGGTGAGTTTTTTTGGTATTAAGAGAAAATGAAATTATTAACGTTTTTCACCCCTTCTTTGAAGATGAGCAGTATGTTTACCTGTGTTGTCTCGGAGTTTTAGCTAGCTTAGATGAGTTCTCAAGAACAGATGCAACTATGACTCAAAACAGTGCTTTGACTTTTCCTCTAGTTGCTATGGAGCAAATTTGTCTTGACCCAGACTGAAGTGCTGCTTATATTGGGATTTATGGTTCTGGTGTGAGCTAGAACTGTGCTGTAGCTTTCGTTAGTTGTCTTATTGCAGCTGCCATTGAGTGAAGACAAAGGAAAAAGACACTGGCTAATTTAAGTGCCTTGAGGTCCATCTTTTATTAACTTTGCCATACTAAACAGCAACCCTACACTTCTTTGAACTGTTGGTCAAGTAGGGGTGTGACCCTTTTGTTATTCACACTATCCTTTCTTTTTCTATCTTATTTTGTACTTATTCTGAATTTGTATTTGTTTTGTTATTATACTTGCCTTCAATTCTACTTTAAGCTTTCTTCTGAAGTTTTAGGTCATTGTAAATACATTGATTTCTTCTAGCTAACCTTTTTATTCTTCCTTCTGTCTTTCCACTGAACTTGTTACTTTCTAATATGATTCAGTATTAAGCTAGCCACTAAACGTGACACACAGCTGCAAGAGCCAGAATAAGAAATCTGGTAGTTGTGCATCCATTTTGACATCTGTTTGAGGGGTAACCTCCTACTATGTGTGATAGGTTGTCTGATACACTTGGCTGGCAGCAGCAGATCAAAGCCAGAAATAGATAAGAAAAGGTCTGGGCAAATAAAGATAGAATAGTTTAGGTATCAGTGAAATAAGTGTGAAATTCAGAGTCTGGGAGAGGACTTACATAACTTATTAGATTTCATGGGATTTTCTATAATAGTCACTGTTCTTTATTCACTTGATCAATATCTTGAACATCTCTTAAATCTACTTAATCTCAATGTCCTTTATTTTTGCTCATCTGGCTTTAAGAGAAAAGTATTTAAATTTCAGTATTCCCAGGGCAATGGATCTTACATAAGCTCTCAAAAATGCCAAGAGTTTCTTTATGAAGACTGCTCTCTCGGTATAAAGCAGTACTATAATTTATTATGCTTATTCGGTATTTCTTCTCAACGTATTATAAATTCAGTTAAGTTCTTCGCTGCTGAATTTGGCTTTGCTTTGGAAGAAGTTTTACCACCTTCACTGAAAACCATCTCTAGATAATAAACCTGAGCTCCCATTTGTCTTCTCTATGTTATTTGTTTGAGGAATGTATGCTTCATCCTTAATATGGTTCTATTCTAAGGTGTTTCTGAGTGGTGATAGTTTTATGCTTATTAGAACAATGCAAAAAGTGTGAAGATATTCCTGAGTATTTTTACTTAATAGCTGCTTGCTTTTGCATATTTTAAGAGTTAAAGCTAATTGTATTTTAATTTTTTTTTTTTTCAAATTAGAATTAATCCTGAAAAACTTACAGACATCCAAAAGAGGATGCAAGCTTTCTTGGCTCAAGATCAGGAGTTAAAAGAGAAAGCTCAGCGGGTAAGTTATCTGCTTCACTGTAGTTCCTGAGGCACACTAGTTGATTAGAAATGCTGCTGAAAGAATTGACCTGCAAATATATGCTCTAGCAGCAGTGTTTGCAACTGCTAAATTGATCCTAAGTTGAAGCTCTAAGACATGGTATCAGTAGAAACAATAATAATGTATCAGCAGTTTGTGGTATGTCTGTGTAGCCTGTGTCAGTTGACCTGGGCTCACAAATGGGCTTGTGATACTAATGCTTGAAGAGCAACCTGACTTACTGCTGTTCTGCCAAAGTTAAGACATGGGTAAGGACACATTTACTTTAGAGTCTTGGGTATGGAAGTGATTTTTTTAGTTTACTATCCACTGCTTATCAGTTGTTCAAAAGTTTTTACTGTTCCATTTGAGTCTTTCCGAGCTCTTTGAGATCTGAACCTGGGAAGAACCCCATATACTGGTACAGGCTAGGACCAAATGGCTGGAAAGCAACTCTGCAGAAAAGAATGTGGGCAATAGGTTGTCTTAGTAGGCAACAAGCTGAACATGAGCCAACAATGTGCCTTTGCAGCAAAGAAGGTAAACCGCCCTCTTTCTTTGTTAAATTCTTCTCTTTTTATTTCAGTGTTTTGTATCCTACCTGCGGTCAGTTTACTTAATGAAGAATAAAGAAGTATTTGATGTTTTCAAATTGCCTCTAGCAGAATATGCCCAGTAAGTATGATCAACTTGGAGACTGAAAACTGTAGAGAAGTTTTGAAGCTTTTGATAGCTTTAAATACCTATTTTGATATACTGATATGTTAACAGAGAATCAGTCAGTCTTGAAATGTTTTTACAGTTGTGATTTGGCCTATTTTTGAAGACATTCTAAGTAGAAATTATGTGTAAAAACAATATATCTCTAGAGGCAGAAATAACTTACAGCAGAACATTTGCTATAGACAATTGAAGACTGAACTCATGAAGTAAAAGAACAGAAAAAATAACATTTGGTAGTTGTCTTGTTTTTGCTTTTTAAGACTCACCCTTCAGCCTCGTAGCTAAATGCCAGCCCCTAAGATTCATAATTTAAAAGTAAATGGGAGTATCTAAAGATAGTATCTTGCAGTCTTATTCTGAGTGCAATTGGGACATTGCTCCTTGAACACAATTTACTTTTCAGAAAATTCACTGCACTTGGTAAAGATGAAACACCTGCACTGGGCTGAATAGCATCTACTTTGCTATGTCTGATTTTGTCCATATATGAACCATTCCACATTTTGTATGGGAGGCAAATTAAAACAATTTGACTTCACAAGTGACAACCACCTGAGGTAGTTTTAAGACATGAAGTTTTCAAATAATCTCTTGGGACATAGAGTAGTCAGAAGGGAGCAGGAAGATGCTCAGGTGCACGGTAAATTAATTTTATGTCTCTGGAATTTCATACACAGAAGACTTCAAACTTGTCAGAATGTGGCATAACAAACGAAAATGTGACAAATTACTAGACAGTAGAACACCTGGTCTTCCTGTGCTGTGCTGCAATTAAGATGATTATGTTTTTTAAGGGACATAAGTCTGTTATAAAAGATACTTTTTAACCTTACTGATTGAGAAATTTTTCACATTTCTCCTAGTTAGCCTTTTTAAAAAAATTCACTACATGCACTGCTTACCCCTTCAACTGTGTGATTTTTTTTTTTTTTTTTTTTTTTTTTTTCCCCCTAGCATCTTCAAAACTTTATTGTTTGTCTTTCTGTGCTGAGTGTTAGGGGTAGTGGCTGAAGATAAAGATGAAGAGGGATGACCACACAGATGTAGACAGTTTAAGAAGGCAGTTGACATGTGGTGGTAGTGCTGAATTTTTGGAATTCCAGTCCCTCGTTATGGATTTCATGGTGTGCCACTGAGGATCTGATACTGATGTGGACAGAGATTTCTTGTCTTCTCTGGCCTCTGTTCCAGGATTTGGGTTTTCATCAAAGTTAATTCTAATCCTGGCTTTGCAAGATTACTCTCAAGTCATTCCTCATGGAAGAAACCAGACAGTTGTTTGGAGAAGGCAGGAGAGGTTTAGTGATGACTGTGAAATATGTGGAAACATAATCAGACAGTCAGCAGATAATATATCTGGGAGATAATTTGGGGGTTCTGCTCTAAATGAGCAGTTTCTTGGCGTTCTTCCTCCCTTCTACCCAAACTACTAGTCTACCTAAATTCACCCTGCAGTCTGCTGGCTTTGAATTCATTGCAGTTCCACTGATACAGTAGATCAGTCAGCTTAATTTATCTGAACGGCCCTCAAAGTCTGGCGTGCTTGAATTCTGCGTTCAGAAGCAACCTGGCTTTTTTGTCTGCATACAAACTCATGGCAAAACCTGGAATGAGAATCCTTTCTTCCTTTTGCCTTCTGTGTGTGTTCTTTGAAAAATGTGTGTTCTCAGTCTTTCTGTGAAGATTCGATGCTAGCACGATAGATGTTACTCCCCTAAAAATCTTGTAAAGGAAATAGGCTTTGTCGAGTTTACATTTCAGTCTGTCAGGCTGTTGCCCACTTTATCTGTTGCTCTTTTGCCTGGCATGTCTGTGCATTAAGATTCTCTTAAACTCTGAATCTGCAGAAAAGCTGCAGTCTTTTTGATTTTTATATAAAACTATTATATAGCTACAAAACAATAAATAAATGTATATTTAAAAAGTGTGTATGTGCATATCTATACACATATATATTCTAGAGACGGATCACTTCTAAGCTGTGGCACTTTAGTATTCTCTCCAGTATCCTCTCATTATGAATTGCTATCAAGAATAATTTGCTGGAGGAAGACTTGCACAGGCTCCGTTAACACAGGCAGCCTTTAAAATTGAAGGAGAACCTTGATGCCTGCATAAAAGAGGAATTTTTCTTTTCATTGCGAAAGCTGGCTTTGAAAACATAAGAGAATGTAAACAACGGAGCAGAAAGGAGTAATTAGTTAGTCTGGCTTCCTGGATAGGAAACAGGGATTTGAAATATTTAACTTCTTGGCCACTTAGTTTTGTTAAATATGAACATATATACATCGATCTCCATGGGCAGATCATAACAGATGACTCTGCTGGATAGACAGGTGAGTCACAACTTTTCAGATGCTGCCAAGGAAGAGAAATTCCTCTGAATTTCCACATGTCTTCTAGGAGGAACACAGCATGTTTTTCTCTATTTATCCCTGTATTGGGACCTACAGAATAAATAAAGCAGGTTGACCCCAAGTTATTTGGGAGATGTTTGATGCATGTTTGATACACCAGCTGATTTTACAAGTGTTGTTTACAGATCAGTGTTACAAAACAGTAGGTAGCTGCAGATGCTGTCAAGTCTGAAATGGATAATACCAGGATACCTGATCCGTCTGTCCATATCTGCCCTCTTACTGACCCGGGAAAGCACCCACTGCACTCTTACTCCAGTTCCTCTTGCTGTGAGTGTATGCTTGGGCAGAGGGTTTCATTCATTGTCTTGTTCCAGCTGCCATGAGGATATGCAGGGCTGCCCATTTTGGTCCCCAAGCAGTGCTCATCAGAGACTTTGCACATCCCATCTTGTGTTCAGTTCTGTGCCTCCCAGTTCAAGAGGGACATGGAACTGCTTGAGAGAGTCCATTGCAGAGCCACAAAGATGATTAAGGGAATGGAACATCTCTTTAACAAGGAGAGACTGAGGGAGCTGGGGCTCTTTAGCTTGGAGAAGAGGAGACTGAGAGATGACTTCGTCAATGTTTATAAATATGTGCAGAGTGAGTGCCAGGCGGATGGAGCCAGGCTCTTCTTGGTGATGCCCAATGACAGGACAAGGGGCAATGGGTGGAAGCTGAGACATAGGAAGTTTAATTTAAACATGAGGAGGAATTTTTTCCTGTGAAGGTGACAGAACACTGAACGGGCTGCCCAGGGGGGTTATGGAGTGTCCCTCTCTGGAGATATTCAAGACCTACCTGGATGTGTTCCTGTGTGATCTGGTATAGATGATCCTTCTCTGGCAGAGGGGTTGGACTAGATGATCTTCCAAGATCCCTTCCATCCCCTGACATTCTGTGATTCTATGATCATCCTTTTGTTTGTTCTTGGCTCTCTTCATTGCCCTTGTACTTAATTTCCTACACTCCAGTCTCCTGCCAACTAAAAAGCTTGCTCTTAGTAACTTTTTCTCAGTTGATCCCAGTCTTCATGTACCTGTAACCAGACTTAGTATTTTTCATGCTGTTACCTAGTTAATCTCAACCTCATGAAGTATTGCTCATACATGGACCTCAGTATTCCTTTCAATGATCTGTTGAGTTTGAGCATTTTGTACACAACTGCCCCTCGGTCACCTGCAGATCCAGCTGTCCCTTACTGAGCTTTACATAACTACTTCTGTAAGCTTCTGAGCTTTCTGATCCTGCAGTACAGATCTCTGAAAAAGCTGCAGTCTCCTCTTTCAAAGTCCAGGGTCATTAATCTCTTAGTCAACATCCTTGTTTCTTCTAGGATCTTGAACTGCCATTTCTCATTTTGCAACCAAGCTTGCTACTGACCTTCGCTCACCTTAGAAGTAAATGTACCTTCATATGCATGAGTAGCAGTTCCAGCAGAGTGCCTCTCAGAGTTGGCTATCCCAACTAACTTGGAAAAGTGGTCTTTAATGCACTCTATAAATCTCTGTGGTTTGTGCTCTGCTGTGTTGCCCTTTGAGAGAGTGTCATGGTGGCTCAGGTAGCAAGAGTGCCAGAGTCTGAGCTGCAACGTGAGCGTTACTGTTACCTTTGTAAAGAAGGCTACAGGATCTAGACAGGTTAAATGGATGATTAAGGCCAACCGACAGGTCCTGTGTGTGGGTCATAACAATATGGTAAGCTACTGACCTGGGGATGTGTGGTTGGAAAACTGCAACCTGGAGGGGGACCTGGGGATACTGGTTGACAGTCACTGAATAGAAGTCAGCACTGTGCCCAGATAGCCAAGAAGGCCATTGGCATCCTGTCTTGTATTAAAAACACTGGCCAGCAGGAACCAGGAGGTGGTCATCTTCCTGTACTTAGCACTGGTGAGGCCACACCTTGAATATTTTCTTCAGTTCACTGTAAGAAGGACACTGAGGTGGTGGAGCATGTCCAGAGAAGGGCAGTGCGGCTCATTAGGGGCCTATAGCACCGGTCCTATGAGGAGCATCTGAAGGAGCCAGGGTTGTTCAGTATGGAGAAGAGGAGACTGAGGGGAGACCTGATCTCTCTACAACTACCTAAGAGAAGGCTGGAGCAAGGAGGGGAACAGCTGCTTCACTCTGATGGCAAGTGATGGGACCAGAGGAGATGGTTACAAGCTGGAGGCTTAGGCTGGATATTAGGACATATTTCTTCACTGACAGGGTTATCAACCGTTGGAATGGTCTGCCCAGGGCAGTGGTGAAGTCACCACCCCTGGAGGTGTTCAAGCAGTGTGTGGACCTGATGCTTAGGGAGATGGTTTAGTGTTTACTCTTCATGCTGGGTTGAGGGTTGGACTGGATGGTCTGGAAGGTCTCTTCCAACCAAATATATTCTGTGATTCTGTCAGTCTTCTAAGTGATTGGATTCCAGCCATGACATCCTCTTTGTTGGCTATCTCTTTGATCCTGACCCATAAACCCTTGATTATCTTGATTCTCGTTATTAGTTGAGTGTTGTACATTTGAGCTCCTTAATGTAGAGGGCTGAAGCTGGCTAGTAAAAAAAATTAACACAGCAAAAGCAGTTTCTCTGTTTGTTTTGTTTATTAATCGGACTATCTGGAAAGTCTGTTCATTTAGATTTATTTGTGTCATTTCAGTTGTTTTGACTTCTGTTTTCAAATGGTTGCTCATCCTGTCTTCTGAAAACATTTTAAATGTTAAATGTAGCTGCAGCATACATAGCAAAGCAACTAATACATGTTTCTTCTCTTGAAATACCTCCTGGGAATATTTAACCTTTTTCAGGCTATTTTTAATCTGTTTGAACCTGTTCTGCAGTGAAAGCAATCTCTGTGCTGTATTTTCATGTGTTCAAATAATTTTAAAGAAGTTAACTCATGGAATATGTCTTATATTTAGTGAATATAGTAGCAGTATTAGCATGAAGCACTAACTTGTAGAAAATCTTTGTTCAGCAGAAAATTGATCTTGGGTTGTTTACAACTGGCTCATATTTCAAAAAGGGCTGGAAATCCTCAAGGTGCAGATTAGCAACTCTTGTGAAACAAAAATTAAAAGATTTCACTGGTCTTAAATTTCTGGTTTAATTTGTTTTGTGCAAAGGCAGATCTTGCTCTGAGTGTCTAATATTCCATCTTTTTAAAGAATTAAGATAGATGCCCAGCTTTTCACTCAGTCCAAGTACAGGTATGATGAAGACTGGGAAAGGACTGTTTAGAAGGCCTTGTAGCCATAGGATGACAGGCAATAGTTTTAAATAGCTCTGGAGCAGAGCAGGTAGAGGTTGGACATACGGAGGAAATTCTTTACAGTGAAAGTGGTAAAACACTGAAACAGGTTGCACAGAGATGTAGTTGAGACCCCATCCCATGAGACATTCAAGATCAGACTCGATCGATGTGGTCCTGTGCAGCCTGGTCTAGTTGGAGGTGTCCCAGCCCACTGCAGAGGAGCTGAATAAGATGACCTTTGAGGATCTCTTCCAACCCGATGCAATCTGTGAATCTGTAAATCTGTAAAGCTACGGTGTTGATGTAAACCAACTCAAGATCTTTGTACAAGCATGATTAACAAAGCTCAGAAGTATTTTAAGTCTGGTACACCATTAATTTGAATTAATTTTAAGATTTTTTTTTACAAATGTTTGATTTTCATTAAATAGCAAACAAATGTGGTATTCTTCTTAAAGCCATTTAATGTTCTTACTTCAGAGTCTTGCACTTCTGACTTATCTCCTGAGAGTTGTTGTCAACTTGCTTTGAGTTGAAAGAGGTCCCTAAGCATTGTAGGTGTTTTCTTCAGTTACTTCTCTGCATTCCCTGATCAGTATTAGAGAATGATGATATCTGTCCACCTTGATGTCTGCTGATGAATAGAACTGTCAGCAGTACTTCTATTTATATGAGCAAAATAATATTGTTTCAATAGTGCTTTCAGAAGCTGATTTTAAAAATGTTTCTAGAGGAGCTTGCTCCCAAGAAGTTGTTGCATTTCACACCAAAATACAAAATTTGGTTGTTCAGCTGAATTTGTGCTATCATTTAAAGGCTACCTTAGCTGGAGGACGACACTGCCATGTTGGCATAGTTTTAGTGGTTTTTTGTCTATCTTTATGAGAAAACTTTGCACATTTCTTATTCTAGAATAGTGCACGAAATGCTAACCCTAAAATCAAAGAAGAGCTGTAACTTCAGTTAGAGTAGGATTATAGTCTGAGTGGCATCTAATGAATGAAAGAAAACTGGTATTGCCTATTGCCCTTTCCAATTGCTAGAGAGAAAAGCTGTTGTGTGTATTCAGGTTTTTTAATATGACTGGACTCTAGATTAGGCAAATGATTGAGATATTAATTTTAAAGAATCACAGAAGCATCCAGGTTGGAAAAGATCCTCAGGATCACCAAGTCCAACCTATAATCCTACTCTACAAGATTCACCTAAAACCATAACCCTAAGCACTGCATCCAAACAACCCTTAAACACATCCAACATTGGTGACTCCACCACCTCCTTGGGCAGCTCATTCCAGTCCTTGACCACTCTCTCTGTGAAAAACTTTTTCCTAATGTCCAATCTAAACCTACCTTGAGGCCATTCCCCCTTGTTCTGTCTCCAGTTACCTATGAGAAGAGCCCAGCACCAGCCTTTCCACAATGTCCCTCCAGGTAGTTGTAGACAGCAATGAGTTCTCCCCTCAGCCTTCTCTTTTTTCAAACTAACCATCCCCAGCTCCCTCAGTCACTCCTCATAAGATTTATTCTCTAGGCCCTTCCCCAGTTTTGTTGCCGTCTCTTGGACCTGCTCCAGCACCTCCACATCTCTCTTGCATTGTGGTGCCCAAAACTGAACACAGTACTCAAGGTGTGGCCTCACAAGAGGACAGTCACCTCCCTACTCCTGCTGGCCACAGCATTTTTAATACAAGCCAGGATGCCATTGGCCCTCCTGGCCACCTGAGCACACTACTGGCTCATATTCAGCTGCCTGTCTATTACAACCCTCAGATCCCTTTCTACCAGGCAGCTTTCCAGCCACAGTGCCCCAAGCCTGTAGCGTTGTTCGGGGTTCTGGTGACCCAAGTGCAGGACCTGGCACTTGGTCTTGTTGAAATTCATCCCAATAATGTTGACCCATTGATCTGGCCTATCCAAGTCCTTCTGAAGAACCTCTCTACCCTCATTCAAATCAACACTGCCACCCGACTTGGTGTCATCTCGAAACTTACTGATGGCACTCTTCGTGCCTGAATCAAAATCATCAATAAAGATGTTAAAAAGAAGTGGTCTCAACACAAATCCCTGAGGAACACCACTAGTGACCTGCTGAATCTTACAATATGAAGAAGCTTTTAGCAGTAGTAGAATGTGTTTGTCTCAAATTGTTCTCTGTTTGGAATGTAATATGGAAAAGAGGCCATAAGGACTCAAAGTACTGACAATTATTTGAGAAGTTATGTAATTGAAAGAGGTTGGGTATTGTTTGTACAAGACTTCATTTAAGCTTATCTGCTATTACTTTCTTACCAAATTTGAGCATAACACCTTCCCTCTCCCCCAGATCTGAGGCCTGCATTCTTCTGGCTCAGATGCTATTTGAATTCTGACAGCGCCGTCATTTGAATTTTGGTAGGGCTGCTAAGCACTGTAGAAAAATTGACCGACACCAGCTGATAATTAATTTTATGCAGTTCTTAAAGTGAGACATCAGTGCAGAACGGCAACCTGGCAGGTAGTGGAATGACAAAACCTGTGTTGAAATATCTTCCACATCATGGGCTACTCTTTTGGGCTTTTTTTAACTTTTGTTGTGGAAAGAGTAGTTTCTTCATCTTGTCTGCAGCCATGATCCAGATCTTTGATACTAGCACTGAAGACATAGAAAAGAAACTGCGCTGAAATAGGAGTTTGCAACCCTGCATAGTGTGTGTCTGCATGACAACCTACTTGCAGTAATTTATCAACAGCTGACAGAAATACTTTACGTAGAATAATGTGAAATCTGGAAAAGCCAAAAAGTGTTTCTTCTTCAAGGGATTTGTTTTGTTACTTTGATCCCCTTGTCGAAGAGTCTGCACATTCACTGACGTCGCAGCAGTCTCTTTATTTGTGTTTTACTGTGCCTGGTGTTGAGGCCCAATTCCAGGTTCGAATCTCCTCTGGCTGACGCAGTGAAGCATCGCATCTGCTTTCTTTGATTATTTTTGTTTCAGTCAACAGGCCAAACTTTAACACATGATTTCGTTGCAGAGGTAATTACTGTTAGCTGTCAGACACAGAAACAAGTTTCAGATTGCTGGTTGCTCCAATTTCAGTTCCCAAGTGTGCTATGTTCCACTCACAGCAGTGCGCTGTCAGTACATGTGCAAAATATGCTGGACAAAAACTTCCTTTTATCTTTCTTTTTTTTTTTTTTTTTTTTTTTTTTTTTTTTTTTTTTTTTCTCCATGTTTTTTTTTTTTTTTTTTTTTTTTTTTTTTTTTCCCCCATAAGCCTATATTTGCTTTATTCTTGCTGTAATCATTTGCAGAATAACAGCTCTGGGTTATCAGAAATACTTAAACAAAATAAACTTTACATCACAATGAAGACTTCATATATTGACAAACTTGTTTGTCATCCTAGCAGTGTGGGCTGCTTTTTGGGTCCATATCCACTTTCCTGCATTTCAGCTTGTGGCCAGTGCTGAAACTGCCCTGTTTAACCATAGACATGGTTGCATTTGGGTTTTGGTTTGTTCATTATTTAAGCCAGGTGCCTTTCCTGCTGACTACTCTGTCTCATTGACTGCCTTTAACACTTCAAGGATCTCCAGGGCCTAGAGTTTACTCTTGCTGTTCTGCAGTATCGTTTAGATGCTTCATGGACTCTTGGTAATGACATTTCTACTAGGGAATATAGATTTGATTTTTCTCCTGTGGCATAACTGAGGCTTCTTTATTCAGAGCTGACTGGTGGAAAGAAGGCATAAAACTGTCTACCTGAAATGAGCAGCATTGAGAAGAGAGGTGGTATATAACTGTGCAGAACCTGAATTGAAAGAGTCTGGTCTTTTATGTGTCTATGTGCACATGTATGTATGTAGCCGTTTTATTTGTTTAAATACTCCTTTGCTAAGTGCCTGGGCAAACTTCTGAGTATTACAAGCACTATCAGTTCTGTATTGTGATTTTTAAATCCAGCTGTGTTCTCTCTGCATTCCTTGCACGGTACCAGTGTCTCCCTACGTCTTTTATTTTCCTAATGAGAAGAGTTTTTACGAAAGAGACTTCAGTATTGTTTTTTTTTAAATTTGGGTTTGACAAAGTCAGACATAGTAATAGTGGGCAAGTACAAGGTTTATTGAAGTCGAATGATCTGTGTCCCCATGCAATACTCTCTGTTATTCTTGCTGTACAGTATTTTTGCTCTTTGACTGATTTTTTTTGTCCCTTTCTGTATAGAGTAGTAGTAGAACTTTGAATTGTTGTGAATAACTCTGAACTGTGAATAGCTGGGCAAAACAGTGGTATTGTTTGCACTGCTAGTTACATATGGCATGAAGAAAAAACCTTGTTGTAAAGGGATACAGACAGGTGATATTTCCTTTAGAGAAGAAATATTTCTCCCTTGGCTTTTTCTGCAATTAGTCCATTATCCATACTGTGTTTGTTCAGCTAATCTCTCTGTCACTGCAAGATGGTGGGGATCGTATTCTGAGTGCACATCTAGCAGTGAAGGACACTGACAGAGATTGGTAGTATTCCTGTTCTTGACATTTCATCAATACCAAATTTATACTGGTGTTTCTTCTACCACATTTTACTGTGAATTATAGATAATTTGCTCTTGTCTATGGCTTTTCAGATTCTTTGTTTGCTTTCTTTCCTGGGAAGATTTGTAATTACAAATCTTTCTTGAGAATTCTCAGTTATTTCATCTTCCTTTCTCTCCCAATGTTGAATTTTTTAAGATAAGCCATCCCCTTGTAGGCCAAATATGTTGTTTTGTAAATAAGTTGGTCAAAATATATCACTAAGAATTAGGATCATTAAAATTGAGTCACTTGAGCCATCAGTGAAGGCTTCTAATTTGGGAAAATTTTGTTTTGTTCCATGCTTTAGATCACTTGGCCTTGCAATGGCACCTCGTGTGAGATTTCTTCAAAAAGTACAAAAACAGCTGCCTGTGAATGAGGCAGCTGCTGAGGCAGATCACCTGAAGGAGATGAAGCAAAACACAGATACCTTCTCCTCAGTAAATGAGGGAGGAGCGGAGAAGCATGGGATTAATGTGAATGGAAAAGTGTCTGTTAACAAAAAGCAAAAGGAGAAAAGGAAAGAAACTGAGGAACGTTCTGCTTCCAGTGAAGCTGAGGAGAGTGGTGAGTCTGAGGATGAGTCTAAAGAGTTATCTGAGAAGGACGAGGAGGAGGACAAAGAAGTTCCTGTACCAAGCGGGGCACCAAACCCAGACGCCTTACAGTTCTTTGAAGATGATGATGACGATGATGATGCTAAAGATCTTGATTTACTGACAGTGAAACGACGGAATATTTTTGGTGTGGAAGAAAATCCAGCACTGGTAAGTGTACTTTTTACAGTAAGGCTCATGAATCTTAATGATTTTATATTGGATATACTCCAAGTAAGGAGGAGGAGGAGAAAAAAGAAAATTCTACTCCTGGAAGAATGTTTGCTTGAAGTCAGATGTATTGTCCATAGGTGGCAGAGGTCAGAATTGCTCCCAAGGGAGAGGTGGTGTGGTTTTATGCTTTTAGCAATTTAGATTATTAGCAAAAAGTTTTATTTGCATAGCAAATATCCTTGTAGTTACTTTAATTTATGAATAACCTGATTTGAATACCTAGGGAATTCTGACAGTTTTAATTCTTATGATTTACTGATTCTTGTACCTCTCTAAATAGCTGCCACTTCCAGTCATAATTTTGATGCTGCACTGCAGAGCCATAGCGCTGGGAACTAAATTGAAATACATGATGAGCCATTTCCCGTAACAAATGATCTCTGTAATAATGTAACCTTCAAACCATGATTTTTGCTTTCAACAGAACCTTTGCTATTAGGAATTAAGCCAGTATCAGGGAAAGCAAGAGAGAGTGCACACACTTATGGTAAAGCATGGTTATAAAGGCTTATTAAAAGTATTTGTGTAGATCTTTAATTTCCTTGTCAAGTAACTTTATAGTTCAGGATTTCTCTGGGCTCGGTGTCCTGAGAAATACTACTTTAAATGCAGTGTTACAATAAGGATAGCTTTGGGTATTTTGGAAATTATAAACCATGTGGTGGATATTTTTTATATATCCTTAACCGTCTAGAAACCGTATCTCTGTGGTAAAGAGATCTAAGTGAAGTAGCCATCTGGTTCAACAAGATATTTTCCCGAACTGATATACATGCAAGGGGAGCCTCCTGTTGAGTGAAGTATTTGTTTTTCCACCTGGTGTTTTAAATCTTTCTTTTTCTGTGCTGCTGTGCACAGGGCACTTGTCATGAACTTGTGCTAATCAACCCATTAGCTGCATTTACAAGCAGCGTCTTTCCTTTATTATTTAGTAAAGTGTATAATCTAGTTTTATCAGCTTTGCCAAAGGTGAGCAGTTGTGCTGGTTTGAGGCTAATTGGAATATTTTAATGAAAAAAATTAGATTATAGGCTGTGAAAACAAAACAATGGTGATGTCTACTTCACTCATAGGCTTGCTGAGATGTATAAAAACAAGGACACAAATGTAGATAAAACTGAGTCTCTCTCTCTCTCTCTGGGAACTGGTGTGTCTTCTGGCCTTCTGCTGTGTAACCCAACTAATCACTTTGCTTCTAACGCCCTTTGCTGATCCTCCAAACTCACCTCGCATGTAAGGCAGACCCTAGGATAAGCTAGAGGGGTGGAAAGAAGGTGGAAGGGTGGTTGGGAGCCCCTCCTGGGGACTCTGATTTTTGGGAGGGGAATTGTGTTTCTGTATTGCCTTTAACTTGTATATTTCTGTAAATATTCCTGTATATTGTGTGTATACCTGCTTGTATACTGTGCTAAGCTGTAAATAGAGCTTCGGTCCTTAACTTCCAGCCGTCTGAGTCTAGTCTGGGTGATTCTTCATAGAGTGGGTGTTGGGTAACTCCCAAACCATCACAGCAGCTGATCAGTAACCTTCTCACTGCACTCTCACCTATGCTGTGAGGAGGTTGCCACAGATTGCCATCTTGTCCAAGAACAGTTGGAAGAGGATGCTTCTGGAATTCCCTTTCTCTTCCTGTCATTCTAAGCCTGAGCTGTCCTGCCTCAACAGAGCCACTCCAGGCAGTAGCATTTATTAATAAGTTTTATTTTCATGTATGAAAGAAATTGCCATTTTAATAACAAAGTGGAGTAAAGATTTTATGCCTTGGATGAAGAATGGTTTTCCTGCTGCTTTTGTATTTGTGATGGTTTGGGATTTACCCACACTTCACCATTATGAAAAAGCACCCAGACTAGACTCAGCCAGCTGAAAGTTAAGGAATGAAGCTATATTTGCAGCTTAGCACAATATACAAGCAGATATATACACAATAGACAGGAATATTTACAGAAATATACAAGTTAAAGGCAATACAGAAACACAATTCCCCTCCCAAAAATCAGAGTCCCCAGGAGGGGCTCCCAACCACCCTTCCACCTTCTTTCCACCCCTCTAGCTTATCCTAGGGTCTGCCTTACATGCGAGGTGAGTTTGGAGGATCAGCAAGGGGAGTTAGAAGCAGACTGATTAGTTGGGTTACACAGCAGAGAGGCCAGCAGACACACACCAGCTAGAGTGAGAGCGACTGCCTCTCTTATCTATATTTGTGTCCTTGTTCTTATACGTCTCTGCAAGCCTATATGTGAAATAGACATCACCATTGTTTTCACAACTTTCCATGCTGAAATACATGGAGATTTCATGTTGCTTTTACATGCTGGAAAGTGATTTGGGAAATTTTGTACAGGAGATGGTGAAAGTAGAATCTTAATGTAAAAGAGTAAAGGAAAGAAATATTACGAAAAGTACCAGTGATTTAGAAGTAATTGGGAAAGTCACTGGCTACTTTTTAGCAGTTTTTCAGCATTAAACCTTTATAGGTGAGTTTATGCTCAGGCAAGCCAGATGTTATTTTCTCTGAGCCAGCATTGATAAACTGCAGTAAAGGGAGTGCTATGTACTTAGCACACTAAGTACAGTGGAAAGGTACTAAGCAAGGTGGAAGGTGGAAAGGTACTTCCACTAAGCAAAGGTGGAAGGCCTTTTATCACATGAAATCTCTTGTATGTGGGGGAACAGTAATGAAATAGTTTTTCTAAGCATGTATGAACAAAAAAAGCAAAAGTTTCAAGATCTGTATTATTAAAAACTTAAATATAATTTAAATACCCTCCAAAAGAAATGCCTGTGGTAGTGCAATATGTAATTGTTAGGAAGCAGAAGCACGAGGCATGCTATGCCTGACTGGGCATAGTGTTGAACTAGTGTTGATTGATGCATATGGTAGTGTGGTTTTTATTACCTCATGTTACTGTGAAAATTGTTGATAGATTGTGGAGTGCTTTAAATATAAGGATTCTGTTTTTAGTAGGAACAGGAGAATGAGAGTTTCTGTACTAACCACAAACTGTCTTCTAATGTTTTGGTATACAAATCATAGAATCATAGAATGGTAAGGTTGGAAGGGATCATCTAGTTCCAACCCCCTGCCATAGGCAGGGACACCTCCCACTAGAACAGGTCACTCAAGGCCTCGTCCAGCCTGGCCTTGAACACCTCCAGGGAGGGAGCAACCACAACCTCCCTGGGCAACCTGTGCCAGTGTCTCACCACCCTCACTGGAAAGAACTTCCTCCTAACCTCCAGTCTAAATCTTCCCTCTTCTAGTTTAAACCCATTGCCTCTTGTCCTGTCACTACAGGGCCTTGTCAATATTCCCTCCCCAACCTTCCTGTAGGCCCCCTTCAGATACTGGAAGGCTACTATAAGGTCTCCTGGAAGCCTTCTCTTCTCCAGGCTACAGAGCCCCAACTCTCTCAGCCTGTCATTATAGCAGAGCTGCTGCACATAATAGAAATGGCATAGATTCAGTCACTGTGCATTTTTCTTTTCATGTATATACCTCAGCACCATGTTTTATGGATGTTAAAATCACATTTGTAAGTTACAGCCCTTTAGTTTTTTCCACATTTGTTTATTTTCTGGATAAAAGTTTTAAATGTAGAGCAGTTCCTATCTCAAGAATTGGAAAGATCTAATTCCTGTGCAGTTGTGAGAAGCACTGAGCATCATGAGGGTACTTTTCCTGTTCCTGTGTGTTGGAGTGTCCTAGAGAGGACTCAGGTACAAGTCTGACTACAGTATACTGCATCATTGCTGTGTTTCTACAATGAGACAGTTCATGAATAGTATCAAATGCTACAGAGAGTGTAGGAGTTTGGACATGGAATGTATACTTGGCTGGGTCAGTTAGGGTTTTTTGGGTTGGTGTTTTTTTATTTTTTTTAAATTTTCTTTTTAATCTATTCTGTGTGCTAAATAAGGTAGGAGTCCCGTGGAAACATAGAATCATAAATTGGCTTTGGTTGGAAGGAACCTTAGAGAACTACTCCAACCTCCCTGCCATGGAAGGGACACCTCTCAACTGAACTTGGCTTCTCAAGGCCTCATCCAGCCTGGCCTTCAACATGCCCAGGAAAGAAGCATCCGCAGCCACCCTGGGCAGCCTATTCCAGAGTCCCACCACCCTTGTACTGAAGAACTTCTTCCTAAGATCCAGTCTAAACCTACTCTCCCTCAGCTTCAAACCATTCCCCTTTGTCTTATCACTGGACACCCTTATGAAAAGTACCTCTGCAGCCTTCCTGTAGGATCAATTCAGGTATTGGAAGGCAGCTATAAGGTCCCCCCCAGAGTCTTCTCTTCCCTAGACTGAACTCCCCCAGCTCTTTCAGCCTATCCTTAGAGCAGAGGTGTTTCATCCCTTGCATCATCTTTGTGGCCCTCCTCTGGACTGATTCCAGCAGCTCTGCGTCCTTGGAGCGAGTGTGTGATCAGCTAATTGGGAGATTGAGTATGCGCACAAAGGTTGAATTCACTTTGCATTTATGCTTTTAATATGTGTGATTATTGATTTTGCAGTTTCTCTGCTCTTACATTGTGCTTCTTGTTGACAGCAAAGCAGTCCCACTGTGACTGGTGAGCTTTAGGATGTTTTTGTAAATGGAAACATTACCTGCCGTTTCAATTTTTGAACACCTGTTGTTAGGGGTACCGTTGGTTCCTCACTCTTGTGTCTTCCATGGAATCTCCAGTGGAAGAAGGAGGAGGAGGAGACGTTAGGCTGGCTCTGAGTATTTCATGTGGTGGTGTAGTGCCCTGATCATTGACTGCAGGTGGCTTGGGATCATCTTTGTAACAAGGGAAAGGAACCAGGAAAAAGAGCAGAGGTTATCTAAACTGATGATGGAGTAGAAGAGGATCTGCATGATTTTTCTTAGAGAGTGTCCATGCTACCCAACTGAAAAGCGAAAGGTAGCTTGTGTTAAATGAGACACCTCTGATGTTAGTTCTTCTAATAGCATGACCTGTGGCTTGGTTGCACTCTTTCTCCTGGACAGGTGTGTATGCTGTCTTTGTTGTTTTGTGGCGATGGTTAGAAAGAAAAACCTGTTTTGTTCACTGCTGTTTAAAAGAAGAAACCTTGGATAAGGTGAAAGACCTTGCCAGATATTACAGTTTTGTTACGAGCTTGTGAGCTCATTTTTTTGACATGTGCTCACTAGCTGTGCTCTATTTGAATTTTACTTAAATATGTCAGAGTTTTTAGTTAGTGATGTAACTCATGAGACTTATTTTAGAAGTACAGTGTTCTTATGCATAAAAAGAAGGTCAGCTATATGCATAGAGCCATTAGCTGATATGCAATATTTAGCTGTTGTTTAACATTATGGAAATTATTTGTTTAAAGTGCATTTAACAGTGCTAGCAGTACTGATGTTGCAGAGACTTTAAATGCTCCCCGGTTACAAACTATGTTTTTAATATTAATTTTATGAAAGTGGTTGTTGCACTTGGAAATGCAAAGGCTATACTACTTATATTTTAAAGGATTATTTTTTTGAAAACTAAGATTAAGAGTCTAGTAAATTTGTTTTGTTTGTTTTGTTTATGCTTTTAAACTTAATCATCTTGTCAGACATACTGCATACTATCAGACTTGTCTTTTGCCATTGAATTTTCTGGTTTAGGGTAGAGAATAGTAAACTACTGAGCTCTTAAGATTGCAGTGAGTCTCTCCATGCCCTCCATCTCGTGCTTTATGGACCTGTAAAACTTTTCAGGTGAGGTATTTACTGGATGCTTGCAACAGTGTAGTAAACGTAAATGTACAGAGAATAGTACTTGCTGATTCCTTGGAGTTAGTCTGGAAGAGCTTACTGTTTGAATATTGTGGTGATGGAGGAAAATTATTTTACATATCATGATTCTGCCACAGCTAGCTAGCTTGCCTTATAATCCAGTATTGCATACAATGAACTTTTCCTGCTTTCCAGACACACAAACACTGTAACTGACATATTATGACCCTGATATATGCATATTTATGAAAGTAGTAAAGAACGGACAAGGGTAAATCTCCCTAACTAGAGATGACAAGAAGCAGAGAGTGACAGCTTGTTGTAATGTGGTCTTTGGAGAGAATATGCATCAAGAAAACGTTTAATATGCACCAAAGTGAGGACATAGTCCTCTAGAATTTTCTTCTGTGATGTTGAGAAGAAAGCCTTTTACCCTCCACCAAAAAAGAAAAAATAATTTTCAGAGTTGTAATTCATCTTGATTATTTTTCTTACACTGGCTTTTCCTTCTGAAAGGGATTTCTCTCCTTCTGTTCCATGTTACAAGAGAGATTTTCACCAATCTTATGTTTCTGTTCTGCTTTTTCTATGTGAAATGTCTTTTCATTCCTCTTACCAGCTCTTTCTAGGTCTTATTGTTTCATATCCATTCATTTTACACAGATGACTTTGTCTGCTTGATGCTTTTCAAAGGATAGCAAGATAGAAAGTACCCAAAGGAGAGAAGAAGCAAGGGAGCAGGCTGCCTGATGCTGGTAGCACAGTTGTTTCCCTTAGGAATAGCTTTCTTTGCACCTGCTGTATCAGTGCGTTGTCTCTGAGAGAAGAAAGGTACTCTGGGCATCCTGCTAGCTATAAAAAGAGCATTATTCCATGGAGAGCAAAGATAGCATTCTGGCAGTGAATATATAGAAGTTATTTATTTTAAAGTTAAATAAAAGTCAGTACAATGATGCATTATCTGTCATAAATTCTCCTTTTTACACTATACAAGTACCCTAGGTTCTCTGTTTAGTAACAGTGTGCTTATGTATTTCTAGTTAACTTACAGCAAGTAATGATTTATACAAAGTACAAGATACTTGCATGCCAGTGAAGTAGGCCTATATTTAAATATTAGCCAAAGTGCTTCAAGAATCCACTGTTATGAAAAAAATACCTTTTACCAGCTGCAAATGAGAAGTGAAAACTGTTGATCATATTTCTTTGTGTTCTTGGACAAGATTTACTCTTTGGATTTGCAAGGATACTCATCCCCCTAACTTCATTATTTGTAACTAGAACATTCATGACCTGCTTGCTAGATTGAACTATGTAACAGAGGCATTTCAGACAGTCTGTTTTACAAATGCACAATCCATATTAAACTACAGTTCTGTAGCTCACAGTTTTCATCTTTCTTCGTGCTCTTTCAGGTTAACTGCTTTAGCACTGTTCTATCTACTCCAGATCTATCTTCAAAATTCTCTCTAATGATTTCTATTTCAATTAATTTTTTAGCAGTTTATTAAGAACTGTAATTTATGAAAAAAATCACTGTAAATATTTAGGTATTTTGTGCCTTTAAGGCAGCATTCCAGATGCGTGTGCCAACCCCTGTGATGTTTATGAAAATTTAAAAAACAAGATTAGAAGCCTTTCTGAATGTACTGGTAAGCTATATACTTTGAATAACTGGCTGCTACCTGCCTTTTAAAGTGTGTGCGCAGCATAAAGTTGTCATTCTAGATACATTAAATAGTTTAGAATTTTAATAGAAAGGATTACTTTTAAATTTGATTTTAATATCTGTCGTTATCACAGATCTTAGCTTTCTGTATCATAAGATGTGGAGTATATAATTCTGGTGTGCTGGACTTTGCTTCTGTAGAAAATTTTATATTTCAAGGTGCTTTTATAGTATTGGGAAATGTGGTATTTTTAATGCACGTGTTCCATCCTGTGGGTCTCTCTTGCTATGTAGGTAAGAATCTGGTCTAGGAGGATGCCCAATGTATAAGGGACTTGCTTTGAACACTCCTGTTACAGCTCTTTGAAAAGTACCTTCTCCTTTGAGCCAGGAAGGCTTCCTTAGGTCTGTTGGGAATTCACAAGTTACTGGTTTCTCCAGCTGGCTGCGAAGTACTGCTTGTTTTCTAGATCAAGGCATGCCCAGAAGTTAGTAGCCACTCTAGCACACTTCTGAACTAAAAAGTGACAGCTTTTCATTTTAGTTACTAAAGCTGTGGGTTAAAAAAAAAATCCTTAATTCTATACACCATCTGAAGCAGCCTCACATGTTGTCTTCACTCTGCTGAACCTGCCGAAGTATCACATCATTCACTTCCCTAATGAGAAGAAGATACTTTGCAAAATGTGTTTCTGTGATTAACTGGGCTAGTTTAACAGTCTTTTCCCTACAACACAGACATGAGGGGAAGTAACACACACACACACACAAACCCCCCAAACCCTCTGTGTTGAGATAAGGAGTTGGATAAGACTTGAATATAAAGAAGATAGCACAATGCACAATTACCCTTGCCTGTTTGCAGAAAAAGAGCAGCAGCAGCAAGCAGAATGCCAGTGAACTAAAAACTCAAGCCAGGAAGCTACGCTCCTATCCCCACCCCTCCCAGCTGCCATCCCAGCAGAAGAGAGCCAGCACCCAAAAGCCTGGAACCCAAAAGAAGCAATAGGAGCAGGAAGCCTCTCGTAGTACATTCTGTTGTGGTTTAATGAGCGGACTGATTGCTCTAGTGCTTCACAAGGGGCAAAAGAATAACACATGAAATGGATTGGAGAATTGGAGAGCTTAAATGGAGAAGCAATTCACAAGCTACAATGTTACCGTTCTACATAGTAGTGAACATGGCAAAGCATATAAAATACACAAGTTCATATCCAGCCTTGGCCCAGTTCTGCCACCTGGGCTTACTACAATCTCATTAGGCTAGAACCTTCCAAAGCCTTTCCCCAGCCAGGCTTCAATTCTGCGGGCTTCAGTTCCACAGGCCTCAAATGCCCCTCTCCTCTCCCTGTACCTCCCTCCTTAGACTCAGATGATGCAGTAAAAATCAGCTCTGCCAAGGCTTAGCCAGGCTGCGAGCCTCCCCCTTACCAAAACCCAGGAAGGCAGATGGGAAGGGGAAAAGGGAGAATGCTGACTCTGCAGCCAGTTTTTATAGGGATGCAGGGTTATGGCAAGAAATACAAAGATGAGACTTCCTGGTACACCTTCTGGACCTCTCTGGCTTCTGGAGGTCTGTAACTTTGTGATTTTCTTGAAGCACTGATAAAATTTAATACCAAGATATGAATTATTAATGCTAATTTTCCAGTATGCATAGTAATTATTATTAATATTAAAAAATCACCATATTGCATGAATTTAATTTGGATTCTCAGCCGACGTTAAGTATTTACAGAATTAAACAGTCTAAAGCCATCAGAACTTGGAAAACAGGAAAATGCTGAGTATGTGCAACAAAACGCTACCAGCTACGGTCACAAAACGGACCAAACACTCTTGCTGAGTGAGCTCAAAAGCTAACTAAGTCTTAATAGCTTATGGAGATTGATAAGAGCTAGCCCAAATATTATTCATGACGTGCAGATTTTCCAGGTATGTTTCCTGTATAAAGGTGCTTCCAAAAAAATGCGATTGTAATCCTGAGAGTAAAACACATAATTCTAAGGCAGAGGGAAGGAGAGGAAAACTGAGTTGCTGTAAAGCTGAGCTGCTGCAGACACCTGGCCTCTGTGAACCAGAAGGTATAATGCTGCAAATAGCTCTGCTGCAGGCAGGAACCTAGTTAATGAGCTGTTAATGGGGGAGAAGCCACTGGGGATTCACTGAAGGAGTCACCTTAGGAATTGCAGAGTCGCCAGTGAGTCCCTGAATGGTGGGCTTTTTCAAATCATTCCCCTATTAAATACATTTTGAAAATTAAACTGGCCAATAGGCACAAGCATCAGGAGTTTTGGCCAACGAATTCCAAGTGTTGTGCCTCGTGAAAGGCAGTAATGCACGTGTTTGGGCTGCAAGAGACACCTTAGACTGTGGTGCTGGATTGCTACCCCTTAGAGCAGGCTTCCTGGAGCCAACTGCCACTGTTTTGTCTGCTACTTGATTCAACTCCTGGACCCTGCAACCAGGGGGACGGCAACCAAACTGGTTTAGCTGGTTTTATGCCCTGCCAGGACAAGCACTAGCCTCAAACTGGCACACAATCTGAACATCCAGCCCCATAATACATTGCTCCAGCCAGCACTTTCATTTTGAAGCTGGCATGAGGCAGGATGGTATGAATAGCAGCAGATTAATACTCAACCTGTGACACTAACTTCACTGAAGTACTTTGGAACTCAACGTTTAACAGTGTAACTTTTGAACCGGTTCACTAGTGACGATATTTTCTGGGAGACTGATGCACTTTTGGAGTGCAGAATGATGTGAGCAAGGTATAGTATTACTTACATGCTCAGGTTTCTGCATCTAGTGTGAATTCAGGCTGAAATGAAGCATGTGTTGTCATGTGATTGGATAGATTTGAATTGGCAGAGGTGTGTGGTCTTACATCTCTAGAAGTATTAATGTATGATTTAAAAATGATTTGTTAAAATATAATTTATTAAGTACTTGGAGTAGGTTGCTGAAGCCTGCAGTAGGCTACTGTCAGTTTTAATTGTTCCTGATTGCTGATTTAAATATTGAAATTTAATTATTTAGGTTTTTTTAATTAAATTTTATTAATATATTTTATTTGATATATTACAGCAGTTTCATAGATGGAGGTGAGTGAGGCAGCTGCTCTGCATTAAAAATGTCTAGTTGTAATCAATAGTCCCTGAATCCATAGAATTTATAAATTCTAAAATACCAGTTTCCTTTAAAATCATTAATTCTGAGTGATGGCATTGGAAGTATTTATCACAGTGACATAGTGTTTGGATAAATGATTTTTTTAGAACTTCAGTGCTAAAATTGTGAAATGTCACTGGAAATTAGACAGCACTAAATTTTAAAGAAAATAATGATTCCTGAAATAGTAATAAACCAGACCAACTAATTAATACATACGCAGTCTCCCAACTACTGTCAGCACAATGTGTAGTTAGAACTATGAGAATTACTCTCTACTCTATATGTTAATGTCTTCTCTGATACAAACATCTGCTATTGTAAGCATTGCTTAACACACTACCCATACACATTTTAAACAATATTTTGGGCAGCTTTCTGAATTGCTGTCTGGGCTGTGTAATTTTTAGCTAGAAAACTTCAATCATAGCGGAAAAATAATTTGCGGTTTTGGTGATGATTGACCAGCTGTTAGCCAAAATGAGTCCTTGGGTAATTCATTACAGTATCACTAACATGCAGATTGTCATTTAATGACTATTTTAAAAAAGGAAAATTGTTTGTAGTACACTGTTCCAAATAGTGACCTGCTGAGTTACCAGGATCTAGGCCTGTGATCACAGAAAATCTGCTTGGTCACCTGTTGCTGATGCTGCTCGTTTCCATGAGACTTTGATTTGTCCAAGGTGTGAAGAGTAGTAGTGTTGGCAGGAGCAGTTGGGAAGGAGTGTCTTACCTTCTGCAGGCTGGGCTCTCTGCTTTCCATCTTGGATAAAGAAACAGCTGCTGCCTCTAGGGGAAAAAAAAACTCTCTTAAGGGAGATTTGCTTTGAATGAAAGAAAATAAAAACAGTTAAGGCCACAGCCACTGGCTTTATTTCAGGCAAAGGTAAACGAAGTACCAAATCTGTTTGGGCCAGCCTGGTCAGTAAGTCTTGGAGGCCATCTCATCCTTCATTACCTATATCATGCTGTTCCTGTGGTAGTTTTCTTTTTATTTCAGTGCAGAGTTCTTCTTCTTCTTTACCTGAGCTGCTGGTGTGTTTGTTCCTCTTGAAGGTAATCTTGATCTAGCTGATGCTCTCCAGATCTGCTTTGCCTGCTCTTTCTGACCACATACGTTCTCCATAGACTCCTGTGAAGTGATGGAGTTGTCTGAGAAGTGAGATGTCTGGCAAACATGCCTGAAGAAAATAGGGGTGCTTTACTAAACTCCTCACAAAAGCATACAGACAGGAAGAAGTGTTGATGTCCTTGAGGTGGGGGAAACTGATGAGAAAGCCAATGACAAAGGTAACATTTTGAGAAGTTAAATGGTAGTGTTATTTCTCTCAAATCTGTCACCTATGTGAGCAAGAGTACAAAGCATGATTTAGAACTGTGTTTCATGGTATTTTTTTTTATGACAATACTGTCTGTGCTTCTCACAGGGAGACTGTGCAGGTAGGCAGCTGAATTAAAAAAAAACAGCTGTGCTAATATTGTGATTTTAAAATTAGTTGTATCTGCTTGGAGTGTAGAAGAGAGAGTGTGTCTGGTCTTAACTATGAGCAAGATGGGAAGTACTCTGAATTTTGAACTGGAGTTGCTGAAGGTGCCTTCCTTGTTTTCATAATCTTTGCATTGAGCAAAAATAATACTAGATGGTGTTCTGTTCATACTGATGCTTTCTTATCTCTGAGTTGGAGTCCTAGTGTCCTCAAGACACTAGCTGTATGGTGGCAGCTTTCTATGAGGTTCATGGCAGAAAGACTGTGTCTTGCAAAGCAAAACAGTATATATATTTGTGTCCTTATGTCTCTTGTTGCCTTGGTGGAGAAATAATGCACGTGCCTCACAATTTTGAGGAAATACTCTTCACTACGATTTGCAGAGCAGTGTTTGGGTCTCAGATAAAATACTCTGTGTGTGTGGTTTTTAATTCATTTAACAGCTGTGAGTTACAGCGATTCGTTACTTTATCCAGTTTTTGTGCCAGTAGCTTCACCTACAGTGAAGCCTGAAAAATACAAGTAAGTTCTCATTTATCTCTTCATTTTTATTGTGAAGCTTTTTAAAGACAAGTATACTATTTGGAATATATTTAAATATGTTACATGTGAGAATGATGTGGTAACAAGAAAATTACTGAGAGATCCCATCAGTGAGAGGCTGTGGTGGTCAGTGAGTGTTGATGCAAAGTATATTTTGATTAGTGGACAGAAAAGAAATACTCTTCTTATTTCCAGTGTTAGAACACAAATTTCGAATGGGAGTTTCTGGTATGTACACTTCTTGGACCAGTTTAGAAACTGTTGGAAGAAGGAGGTGCATTGTAAAATAAATCTTTTAAGGAGCTGCAAGTCTGTTAAAGAGGGGATTGAAGGGAGAAGGGAAGATAAGGTGAGAGACCAGAGCTGAAAGGTGATAGTTTTTTGGTTTTTGTTTTTTTTTTTTTGTGGGTTTTTTTTTTTTACGAGGGTGATAAACACAACAGACATCTTTCCAACGTGATTCCTGGGGAGCCTGTAGGATATTCTCAGCAAATCCCTGTCTTAACATTATGTTTGTGCTGATTTTTGAGCCAGTGTGTTGCTCACTAATGCACTAATGCAGTTTTGAATATCAACTTCTCAACTAGTATGTAATTTATTTGTTTCCCCTTTAGCTCTAGTGCTACAATAGTTGCATTTTATAGATGTAGAGGGAAGTGGTCATCTGGTCTAATTTCTCTGGGTATAATAACCCTGCTATTTTATTCTGTCCCTTCTGTATTGAATTCTGCTTAAGTGAGTCTTTCAAAATGCATCCTGTCTGGATGTGGAAACATGAAGAAATTAAAAATCCATCACTACTAGTAACTTTTTCCTGTGGTTAACTAATTTTATCCTGTTGCATTCAAAATTGAATTTTGAATTGTGAGATTGAAGAGCAAAGATACCAGAGGACATGATAAGAGGAGAGCAGCTGAGATTAAAGATATTCCAGCAAATATTCCTTTGGCCTAAAAAAAGAACCTTTATTTTAGCACGCAGAAGAATGTGAGAAGAAAATGTGATACTGTTATGGAGGAGGTGAAAGATATGATGTAAACTGAAACTGCAATGTGCAAATGCAAATTAAGGCAACATTCATCTTAGGGACACTTTATTATTGAATGTTATCAAATGTTGCAAGTAATTTGGAAGGCATCCTGTAGTTCCTTAGGTACGGAAAAGATGGTGTGGGAGTTGAAGGCTGACTATTTTATACTGAGTGAACTTGAGTCAAATTTCTGCTCCTTAACTCATTCAAGTATTATAATAAGCTTAGCAAGATGAACCTTAAATAGAAAAGTTTTACGTACCACATCTGCAGGTAACTTTTCTCTCTTTGGTTTCAAGATCAGCATTGACTCTAAGCCAAGGAAATGTTATGTTTTCATTAGTTTTGTTCTTGAGGCTCTACTTTCACAACCCTTTTTCAGTGTGGAAATTTTGAAGCATAAATCACTTTGACTTCTCTCTGTTTTAAAGAAGTATTTTCTTCTTTTTAGTACAGCTGAATTTTTCAGTGGATCATTGAAGCTAATCAATCTTGACATTACTCTGCTATTGCTAATCTTTTATGCTTGGAAAAATATAATCTTCATATTTTACAATTGGACACTTAAAGCAATAATAGTCTTATAATACATCTCATGATGTAATGTAGAACAATTGCTAATGATTAAAACTAAGACAGCTGTAATGAAATTTTTACTGGGCAAATTGAGAAGAGACTAAAAAGTAAGTAGCGATATGAGAGATGTTAAATTCCTCTAGTGGAAAAACACTGGAGAATTGAAATGCAATTTTAGATTGACTCTATCATGAGTGAGCATCTCATTGGAACACATGTGTTGGCATGTTGTTACTAATTTTTTTCTTTAGTTACTGGAGTAATAGTTAAAAGGAATTTCAAATGATGCTGTTGTTCTGTACTCACCTTAATGTAGCATTAGTGTGGTACAGCTGGGCTGGCATCCACACTGTGCTAGTTTTGGGTTAGGTGGTAACTGGTGTAGTCAAAAACCAATCTTACTTGTCCTTTTTCTTTAGGTCTTTAGCTAGATTAATTTCTTGCCTGCATGGCTGTACAAGCATGCCTGATTGCCTTCGCCTAGCAGCATGTTCCTTTTTATTGGACCTTCTTGACCATAAGGTCTACAGAGGTGGGCAATTCCTTAGATATTTTAATGAAAAAAGATGTAATTAAGTCACAGCAGATCTTACTTTACATTACTGATTGTATGCCTATCTGAAAAGGGCATGTTCTCTGCTGATGCAAGGTGTTGGCTACCAATTCGATAGAACAATTTGTATTTCAGTTAGGCAAGAACAATCTCCAAGAAGATACTTATGGTGAAGAAAGCTTTCCAAGATGCTTGAGTTTTGCTGGTGTGATGTAGGTGACAGACTGGAAATCAGTTTTTTCCAGTTGTTTGCCTGAATGGGAAACCCTCCCGCCATGGGAGGACAGAAAGGGAGTGGGCTGTAGCAAACTGCTTTTATGGCTACAGATTGCTGCTGTTAGAGGGTTCTGTGGGCAGGGCTTGGGCTTCTTCCGGCAAGTCACAACTGCTTCCACAGGGTCTGAGGTGGAAGTGCTCAGACTGGCACTTGGCTGCTGCCCTAAAGGTGTCGAGCTACCCCAACAATAGACATCTGGGCTTCCTCATGTCATACCTTTGCTGCTTTAGTTTTTTTCAGGAACAGATTGCTGCATCATTTTCCCTCTCTTGAAGTACTGATTTTGCTGCCATGGTACCTGATGGTTATATGGTAACTGAAGATACCAGCTAGATAAAAGGGAATTAATGGGAAGGAGTTTAGCATTTATGTTCCTTCTAGGTCTCAAGTCAAGAAAGCTAGGTCCAGAAATTAGGAAAAGCAGCTTTTATCCACTTAAACTGTGCATAAATAGATTGTTTAAAGCTCAAGAATTATTAGCTCTTTTTCTCAGTTATTCATCTGAGAAATTCACCACTTCTAAAAGACTTATTCCCAACTAAATTAGTTCTTATTTTTGCATGAGGAAGGCTCAAATCTACATTAAAGTATTTTTATAAAAAAGAGATTAAATATAAATTCAGATAAAATTTCCATAGAGAAACCTATTCAACAGGTTAATCTTTGTATTAAATATTCAAACTTTAGATCTGGATTAGTGATCAAAGTGTTGTTTTCCTTGTATGTATTTGTAATAGTCCTTGGTGATACTTGTCTAGGGTTTCAGAGAACTTGGGTTGCATTGAGATGTAACCTAGAGCTCAGTACCTGGACAGAAGTACCATAGGAAACAGTGTGCCTGAAAAAGTGTGTGTCAGGTTGGCTTTTAAGAAATGGAGTCTACATGTGCCCAAAGAAAGGGGAGGAGAGTAGTGTTCTAGTTTGGAGGAGTAAGGGGGAAGGAAAATGGTAAGCTACAAAATCAGTCAAATGCTGTATCTACTAAATTTGTTTCAAGAATAAACCCAAACTTTCATGTTCTTATTTCTCTTCATCACTTTCGATCATATCCCTTAGAACTTCATTCTCTTTGGAATGTGGTAGACATTTGTGATTTGCAAAAATGGGACATACGTTGCTGAAAGCCATAAATATATTTGCAAAGTCATGCAGAAGGTCTCAAAGCTCAAAAGTATCTTTAGAGGTACCAGTGACCAGGTTTTACCTTGGGAGCGTTTAATGAGATGGCTCAGCATAACAACAAACCCATTGTTTAGATATGGGTGACACAAAGGCTTTTCACAAGTAGAACTGTGTGTTTGAGCATCATGTCATTAATGTAGGGTGACCCAAGTTCTTCAATCATTAGAGGTTATATGGAAATTAAGAAAATTTAAGATGGTGAGGGAAACTCAGGTTGTTATTTTTAACTGTGAACCCATTGCTGGTTTATTTTCCTGTGTTTGGTTTGCTTACTCTGAGCAAATGCTATAAGCTATGTGAAAATACTCTTTCTCTTTTTGTAATGCACAGGTTGCTTAAAAATGGGCAGTTCTGTCCTGTGTACATTACTATCCAGTGTTCATCAGCTGAGTATCTATAGCTTATGTGAAAGCTTATGTCTTGTGATAACCTGTAATGTGGGTGTGAACAGGCTTTTAAAATGCTTTCCTTTTTCATTTGTTCCTTTTGTGTGTCTTAACAAGGATATGCTGGTTTGAGGCTAATTGGAATGTTTTAATGAGAGAAATTCGCTAGTTGTGAAAGAGTAATAATGATAAAGTCCATATTATTCACTGGCTTGCTAAAAGGGATAAAAAAGCCAAAATGTAAATAATTTGCCCCTCTTTGCTCTGGGATGCTTCTTCACTTCTCCTTTGCTCTGCTCTAATATCTTCCACTAACAGATAATAAAGTAAGTTTTGCTGGTTTTGCTTTCTGTGTGTGAGAAAGAGAGAGAGGGTGGCTTTGAGTCCCTTCTGGGCAGTTTCTTTGTCTGAGAGAGAATTTGGATTTCTGAATTGTATGTAATTGTAAATACTTGTAAATATATTGTGTATAATTGCAAATTCAGCTTTGCTGTACATATAGCTTTATCTTACTTCCAACCCGTTTGAGCTGGTCTGTTAAATTTCAGTGATGGGGGGAGGTTTCCCAACCCACCACAAAGGAAAAGCTCTGGATTTTATCCTGCTCTGAAGGGAGGACTTTCTATCCTGCCTAGATCGATGAATTTTAACTGAATTTCACTGTCTTGAGACTTTGACCATTCTCTTTCTTTCAGCCGAGGGATTGAAATCTTTCAATGAGAGCAGTTTAGGGCTATCTGTCATCTGCCTTTTCAAACTGTCTTTTCTGACAGTTTGCTATACCCTACTGGAGTGTATAGCTACTATGCTCACCTTGTTTACGGCCTAAAACAACTTGGTACAAAATAGGAATTCAGCGCTTGTGCTGTGAGACCTGGGGCATCTGAATGTCAGACTCTATCTGATGAAATTGCATTCTTCTCCTACTTTAATAGGATTGCAAGGATAATATAGTTTAAATTTATAGTTGTCATAAGGATAAGGTCAGCAAGTAGATCAGACATGAATTAGTATTGACCCTGTTTTCTTTTCACTTGAGTTAATTTACAGACTTAATAGACTACTAGCTGCTCAGGAGTCAGTGCATGACTAAGTTGTGTGACAAGTTGGGGTTGTCTTAAACTTTTTTTTTTTATAAAAAAGGTATATAACTTACATAAAATATTCAACCCTTATATGTTTCATGTATTGTAAAGTATTCAAAGGCGGCCTGTGGGATAGCTGGGGAGGGACTTTTACAGAGGCAGGTAGCAATAGGACGAGGGGTGGTGTAGAGAATACTTTGCATTAAATGGACATGTGATCAATCCAGCCTGTGCTAACTGCTAATTGTGAGCTGAAAAGCTTCACAGTCTGCATGAAGGTTCATCCAGAGGGCCAGGACACCAGCTGCGAGCTGCCTCTGGGGATATGGATAACAACAGGAGATCAAAAAAACCAAAGATTCTGGTGAAGCGTTTGAACAGGTAACGATGGACCAATTACCTAATGCCCCCACAGTTTGCACCTTAACGATTTAGATCAATTGCTTAACAATAAGCTAACCCACATAGTCTGTTAGAAAGTATATAAGTGCATGGTCATATCCTCATTTATTGAATTGCTTGGATCATACTGGTCTGCGTACAGCTTTGTCCAGGAGCTCCCTTAGGGTGGTAGCTTCAAACTTGAAGAAGCTAGATTATACATTATGAGGAAATTCTTCACCATGGGGGTGGTGAGACACTGGAAGATGTTGCTGAGAGAAGTTGTGGAGGCTCCAAGCCTGGAAAGTATTCAAAGCCCAGTTGGATGGGTCCTTAAGCAACCTCGTCTAGAAGGAGGTGTTCCTGCCTGTGGCATGTGGGTTGGAACTAGGTGATCTTTATGGTCCCTTCCAACCCAAACCAATCTATATGTCTGTTGGGTCTCATAGGAGGGTCTCATAGGACTGCCAACTGCGGCAGTGCTCTATGCTGGAAATCGTTCAAGATAAGGAGGTAGTTACGTATAAATAAGAGGGTAGCATAGCAAAACAGAATGCATGTTGAAGGCCTTCCTTTATCAGTGTGCCTGGGAACAGCTCAGGGAAGAGCTGCCTGTAACCAGAAGAGAGAATGCATAGTGTGTGTGACCAGGGTCTGTCCTGTGTAAGTATATGCTGACATTCTGCAATAAAGGGGCGGTCTTGGATGCACCAAATTGGTGTCTGGTCATCCCTGTCTCACATCATCCATCCCCCCACACTTAGCGATCCCCGACGTTGTGTGATTCCGCAGCATCTGATGTTCCCTGATATTCTGGTGACCTCTGGCAGTCTGGTCACCCCCAACCTGGTATTTCCCGACAACTCCACCACAGAAGTCTATATGTAATGTATATGGATTTTTTATATAAAATATTAGTTTTACATATATGGATTATATATCTGTGTGTATGAGCAGGCAATTAGTAAAGTATGCAGTTATATTCCTCTCTCAGGCAGTGTTGGCATTGAAGATATTTTGTACAATGGTTGTAAGATAAGCTTATTTTTGTGTCTCGCTTCGTGTTCCATTCTCTCTTTTTTCTTCTATGTTATTTTTCTTTCATTAATGCTGACTCTATCACAAAGCAGGAGTTAGCTGACTCGGGAGAGATAATTTCTCACCAATCAGTTTTCTTTGTGCAGAAAGATGAATCTGCTGACTTCCTCAGCCTTGTATGTAGCCTGAAATGCTGTTCATCAGATTTTCAGGAAAGAGAATGAATTGATACCATCTTGAGCTCAGTTTTGTGTGTAATCAAGGCCGTATGTGAAGATGTCCTATTCATTCCAGGGAATAGTGGTAGGAGATCCTGATCTACTTTTCAGCAATAATTTTAATGAAAGCAATCCTGTTTGCCTTCAGGTGTAGGTACATTGAGATGCTGGAGGATAGGGTTTATGTTATGACTATATATGGTAATGCGTAGCTAGACTTGAGGAAACCTAAGTTATCCCTTTTTTTAGGTTATTCAAGCTACATGATTTCCTTCAGCATATGTGGTTATGGTTAGTGGATTGAACTTTGGCAGATGCCTCCTGTGTCCTGGAGCAGCAGTAGTTACCAAATTATTGCATAGAATTACCTCTAATTACTTACAGGGAGGGAAGGCATTTTAGTTTGGTGTTTTGTTTTGTGTTTTTGTTTGTTTCTATTTTAGTTTTTTCTTTTGCTGTAGGCAAATTTCAGAGAAGGTATTGCTGAGCCAAGTGGCACACAATAATAATATCAGTAAAAGTATATGGGGAATAGTAGATTTTAAGAGAGAATGCAGAAACCCACTGATACCCAAACAGAAACAGGAGTTTACCAGTGACAATTAAACTTTTTAGTTCTTCTGGGACATGACTTGATATGTATGAATTGCTAATATTTCATGGTTTTGTTGTATTCTTTATGTCACATTGGCCAGTTAGACCAAGTGAAACCTACTTTGGTTTATTGTAAAGCTTCTGCAGTTGTCACACATTGTTTCGTTTTGTGAACATCTGTCACTTTTAATACTGGGTTGGCAACTCCCCAAATTGTTAATGAATAAATGAATTCTAAGATCTGAACAGGCTGTGCTTCTATCAGCAAGCTTTGGTGGCTAGCTGAGGCAATGCTTCTAAATACTGAGTCTAGACTAATTAGGCTCTTCTAATATTTGGGTTGATGAAAAAGCACTTAAAACTTTGGTTGAAAGAATCTTCAAACAACCAAACACAGAAAGAAAATCCCTAACCAATGAAACTATCCAAGAATTCCCTCTTGAGATTCAAATTGAGAAGTATTGCTAATCCCAGCTGCTTAATCAGAGAGATGTGCCAGCTGTCCTACATCCTAGATTTGACAGCTGACTGCTGTAGGCTGAGTGACAAGTGGTAGACAACAGGGGAGATAATTTTTCATACTCTTTGGGGGGTAAAAAGAGCATATGAAGCAGATTGTTGTTAATGTTTGCTCATTCTGTGCTAAGCAACCATTGAGGCATCAGGATTAGCATCATCCCTTACTCTCCATGCAGGCATTGCCAACCTGAGTGCAACAGAGTGCTGCAGTAAGAAATATGGGGGTTTGACAGATGAACTATTCACTTCTTGAAGCTATGAAATACAGCATTTTTCTTTTTCAGTGTTGTAAAGGCACTGAGATGCATGGGTTAAGATGGATGAAATTTTCTGGCTAGACTCAGAAGGTTGAGAAGAGGTAACTGCTTTATTTCAGGAGGGAAAGTTTGCTTTAGTAAGTGTTACAAACATTTCTGAATGGCCTGGGGCAGGTCACTCATTCTTTCAGGATCTTATGCAAGGCTTTTACCATATATACTTAAGCCTAAATGGTTGTTCCTGTGAGTGCGTCTAAATTAATTATATTTACTCACCTGTGAAAAGACAGTATATTTTTTAGAGGATAAATTATAGCTGACTTTGGAGTGCTCAGATGGAAGCCACATAAATTCTAGCATTAATACCCTGAGTGTTACCAGGTAGGACCTTTGTGCTGGCTGCACTGCATTCTGTGAACAGTGCTGGCAACTGCTACGTGTTTCAGAGCTGATGTCTTCAGTGGACATAGTAGAAACTGATATTTGTAGTTGTGGGGAATAAGTACTAATATTTTTTGTTCCGTTGAACCAAAAAAAACCACATCAAAACTCAGCATCTGGTCATATTCTGAAATTGGAAGCACCTTTCCTCTACACTTCTGTGATATGAAGGAAATCTCTCAAATTTTCATTAAAGAGAAATGTTTTGCTTAAAAAAATACCTGTTAGATTCCACAACAATTCAAGAATGTTCATTTTCATCTGTATTAGTTAGAAATAAGTATGGAGAGAAAGAGATCAAACAAATTCTATTTTCAGATTTTTCAATTTATTTTCTGTTAGGAGATATGTCCAAATACTCTTTAATTCTGTAAAGTGTTAAACATGCATAGGTAGTAATGGAGATCAAGAATTTGGTTTCATTAAAAATGCATTACAATCTCATGATTATATGAAAAAAAGAATTTCCTGCCTTCAGGTTCAGTCATGATTTCTAAATTTCATATAATGTCTTGGGCATCTTTGCATTTATTCATTCTTAGTTTTTTAATACTTTTTCTTTCTTAGGTAAATATTCTAGTGTTTTTATTTTCTCTGTGTATCAAAGTTCATTTAGATGTTCTTCACTCTTTTAGTCTCATCAGCGAACTTGCTGTAATTGTTTCTCAGTAAAGCTTAAAACAAATCAAGAAATCACTAGCGGTGTCCCCCAGGGATCAGTACTGGGCCCCATCCTCTTTAACATCTTCATTGATGATCTGGACGAGGGCATCGAGACAGTCATCAGCTGGGGGCAGATGTTGGTGGGTTGGAGGGCAGA
>WBNM01007895.1:59696-187837 GCA_013399055.1 Ramphastos sulfuratus
TACTGTGTGATACTGTGAAAATCTATAACATTTCTCCAGGAGAAAAAAATCAAGGCTTAAAATCTTGACAGTTTTAGCGAAAAAACCTGCATGTATTTCCATCTGATCCTGAAAGCCGAATTTGCTCTTGGGGAAAAAAAGGCACACAAAAGCCTTTCTTGTAAGAAACTACTCAATTTTAGTTAACAGTTTTTTACTAATTATTTAGCTTTCCTAAAACAACTTTAAAATACGGTATTTGGCTTCATGTCTCAGTTTAAGGGGAAAAGTAATGGAGTTCAAACATGATTTATTTTAATTGCAAAACTGTGGAGCGAGACTAGAGCTTTTATTAGGATAAAAGTACAAATATTAAAGTTCCATTGCTTCAGTGGCAGTTTGAATGACTATTTACAGTAATTTTTTTTTTTTATATCAGTCATTCACAAGTAAAAGATAACAAAGAAGTTATTTTTGTTTGTTTTTTCTTTTGGATGGAGAACAGAAGCATCTTTCCTATTGCTCTGTATTTATGTGCTAGATAGAGTTATTGCTTTCTTCCAACACTGAATGTTCAGCATTTATTCCCTACTTTATTTTCAGCAGCTTTCTCCTTTTTGGGAAGGAAAAAAAAAAAAATATATATATTCCCCCCCAACATTATTCTGAATTTGGAATCAACATCTTTTGTTAGCCTGCAATTCCTTGTTATTATTATGTGCTACCTGCTTACACATTGCATTATTGTCCAGTTGTATTCCTGTGGGAGGTTAATTTGAGTAGCAACTTTGCAGACGAGATAGAGTATGACGCTCCACAGAAGCATTTCTTTTACTGTCTGAGTGGAAGCAGTATTTTTTAAAAAAATGAGTATACTGTACAAAAATAAAAAAAGTCTGCCTCCTAGAGATATCAGGAGTGTGGAAGGGAAGCTGATCTCCTCCTTCACAGAAGTCTGATTTCACAGCTGTAGATTAAAATGGTAAAGAATGGAGATGTAGCTGGAGCTTCAGTGTCTTTGTGATGTGAGGGAGCAAGCGGGGAACTGCAAACTGGATTTACTAGAATTTAGTCTTGCTATGTGTAATTCTACTGAAGACCATTGAGAGATCCTCTTGAAATGCTGCTTTAACACAATCTTACTGTGTTTCTCTCACCCTTTCTGAAACCAAACAAATTCAGTACCAAAAAGCTTGTGTAACTCAGTAGTTAACAGATGCATATTCAAACTTGTTCTTAAAGGAGTTGCAGTGCATGGTAAAGGTGACTTGTAACACTACTGCCTGCAACTTCTGGCAGAATCATTACTGAATATGATCTTTGATGTGAAACCCTGAGTAACTTCACAGTTGTGAGAGAAGTTACTAGGTACACAAAGTGAGGAGCTAGGGTTTAAAAAATAAATGGATAATTTACTTTGACAGAGCTATATGTATGCAAATCTTTAGAATCCTTCCTTTCCTTACATAAAAAGAAAATCTGCTAACTTCACAGGAATAGCTTTTTAATTGAAAATGTTATGAAAATGTTGTGTTCTCTTGCTAACCATAAATCAGCTTTGCAACACAGGTTGTAATGCTGGAATTTGTTTGGCAAATGAAGGTAAAATCTTGGCTTTGGCCAGTGGAATATTTAGTAAATTAGGAGATGAATCTCATCTTACATATATGTATATATTTAAATTCTGAGGCTGACAGACTGCTGCACATGCACTCACTTTTGCTAGCATTTCTAATACTCAAGCAAGGTAACCTTATGTGTAGGTAGCTAAAAATGTGAAGACCTCTTCTTCTGAAAAGTGTCAGAACCCCCAAAAGCACAACTCAGGTCTCTAGACCTTTTCAGAAAGCATTTATTCTTGTTGCATGGAATTGTGTCTTAACCTGGTTCAGCTCATTCGATGCATGATCCCATGCTTTTAAAATTGAATTGGAACTTACATATGAATCAAAAAAGTTTTAACATCATGTATAAAATGCATTTTTGTAATGAAATGTGTGCTGATTCTCATGTCAGAAATGCTTCTCAATGACTGGCAGCAAACAGCTTGCAGTAACTATTAGTGCGTTTCTTTACAGTGTGAGGATGCACTTCAAATAACCCAAAAGTTTAAAAGCACTTTGCCTGGGCAGGTTTTTATCAAGTAATTGAATTTGTTGTTTCGTAGTTTACTAAGTCTCCGTAAGTGTACTTGTCTCAGTCGTATGTCCCAAGAGATGCTTTTATTATTTCTTGAATGACAATTTAAGTGCTGTGCTCAACCACCCTAATGAGTGGACTGAGCATGTGACTGGTGGAAGGAACTGTTACTGACAACATGTTCCCTTTAGATTTGGTTAGGGCAGTAAATAAAAGGTACAAAATTTGCATAAGCCTATTAAATGATGTTCTCAAGGGGAATATCAATAATTTCCAGTGCCGTTTTCGGTGCTGACAACTGATCCATTTACAAATTAGATACCCAAAAGAGTTCCAGTGAAAGGATGAGGTGGATTGGCTTGTGGCCATTACGCAATACTGTCAGGGAGATGGAGAAAGTGCAAATCCTCCTGTGAGCATTTAGTATCTGTTCTCATAAAGAGTCTGGAGTGAATGGAAAACAAGCTATAGCAGTACTGTCGTTTGAAGAGTGAGATGATTTCAAAGATTTAAGTACATGTGTGAAGAGATTTGTGAGCACGGTATATATTACATGTGGGTATCTGTTTTAACTTAATAATGTAGAAGTGCTTGTTTCTCTGCATAAAATAAACCAAAATTAATCACAATTAAATTGGACAGAATTTATTTGCACTGACTTGTTTAAATCTGTTTTATAGCAGACATTTCTGTGAACCAGGAAAATAAAACTTTTGTGCTTTGTGGGGTTTCTTCGAGTAGAAAACTGAAAAAGCTCAGTACATCATGCTTATTAAATATAAAGCTTTTGTATGCTCTCTCTCTCTAGACATAGACTACCTTAACATACATAAAAATGTATGAAAAGGCTAAAGTAAACTTTCCATTAAGTCACAGGGTCACAGAATGTTAGAGGTTGGAAGGGACTTCTGGAGATACTAGAGTCCAACCTCTCTGCCAGGGCAGGACCATATAATCTAGCACAGGTCACACAGGAATGCATTCAGATGGGTCTTGAAAGTCTCCAGAGGATGAGACTCCATAACCTCTCTAGGAAGCCTGTTCCAGCGCTCTATGACCCTTACAGTAAAGAAGTTCTTCCTCACGTTGAGGTGGAACTTCCTGTGCTGTAGTTTACATCTAGTGCTCCATGGCGCAAGTGAGAAGAGGCTGTCCCTTCCTTCTTGACACCCAACACTCATATATTTATATACACTTATTAGACCCCCTCTCAGTCTTCTCCTCAGAGGAAGCCCCAGGGTTCTCAGCTTTTCCTCCTAAGGCAGTGCTCCAATCCCTTAATCATCCTTGTAGCCCTCTGTTGAACTCTCAAGAGTCCAAGAGATCCCTGTCCCTCTTGAACTGGGGGGTGCAGAACTGGATGCAGTATTCTAGGTGGGGCTTCACTAGGGCAGAGTAGAGGGGAAGGAGAACCTCTCTCCATCTGCTGGACACCCTTTTCTTAATGCACTCCAGGATGCCATTGGCCTTCTTGGCCACAAGGGCATATTGCTGACCCATGGATAGCTTGTTCAGCAGGACTCCCAGGTCCTTCTCCATAGGGCTACCTTCCAGCAGATCACCTCTCAACCTCTACTGGTGCAATTTATTATTCCTCCCCAGGTGCAGGACTCTTCACTTATCTTTGTTGAACCTCATTAGGTTCCTCTGTGCCCAGCTCTCCAGACTGTCCAAGCCTCGATGAATGGCCACTCAGGCTTAAGGCGTATCAGCCAAGCCTCACAGTTTGGTATTACCATCAAACTTGCTGAGCAGACACTCTGTGCCCTTATCAGTGTTATTGATGAAGATGTTGAACAGGACTGGACCCAGCACCGATCCCCGTGGGATTCCACTAGTTACAGGTCTCCAGCTGAACTTGGCACCATTGTTCATCACTCTCTGCACTCTGTTCTGTAACCAGTAGAGTCTTTATATAATTATTTCTAGTTTCTCATTTAGATGTCCCTTGTAGAAGGCTTCTCATTGTGTTACCTTATTATTTGAGAGAGTGACACTATGGTAAGGTAGGCCAAAGTTTGTGCGTATTACTTGTTGGTAAGCACAGTTATGAAATAAGTATGCAAAATCCTCCCTTTTTATTCAGAGACGGGGAATTAGCCTAGCCTGAATTGCTGAAATAGAGCAGCACAGCCCTGGACAGACCATTTTAATGTTTGATAAACTCCTCTGTGAAGCAGCATCTCCTAGCATCCAGCCTGAACCTCCCCCAGCACAGCTTGAAATCATTTCCTCTAGTCCTGTCACTTGTCACCAAGGACAAGAGGCTGCCCCCTCCTCACTCCAGCCTCCCTTTATGTGGTTGTAGACAGTGATGCGGTCTCCCCTCAGCCTCCTCTTCTCCAGACTGAACAACCCCAGGTCCCTAAGATGCTCCTCATATGTTATGTGTGCTAGGCCCTTCAGCGGCCTCATTGTCCTTCTTTGGACACACTCCGGCACCTCAGCATCCTTCTTGTAGTGAGGGGCCCAGAACTGAACACAATATTTGAGGTGTGGCCTCACCAGTGCTGAGTACAGGGGGATGATCACTTCCCTGTTCCTGCTTACCGTTGTGTTTCTGATAGAAGCCAGGATGCCATTGGTTTTCTGGGCTACTGGGCACACTGCTGACTTGTATTTAATTAACTGTCAACCAATACCCCCAGGTCCCTCTCAGAGTTGCAGCTTTCCAACCACACCTCCCCAAGTCTGTAGCTTGCTGTGGGGTTGTTGTGACGCAGGTGAAGGACCTGGCACTCGGCCTTGTTAAATTTCATACAGTTAGCCTTGGCCCATTGGTCTAACCTGTCCAGCTCCCGCTGCAAAGACTTCCTACCCTTCAGCAGATCAATATAGCCAGCCAGATTGGTGTTGTCTGCAAATGAGGGTGCACTCAATCCCCTCGTCCAGATCATTGACAAAAATGTTGAAGAGGACAGGCTCCAGTACTGAACCTGGGGGACACCACTAGTAACTGGGCACCATCTGGACTTAATTCCATTCACCACCTCTCTTTGGGCCCAGCCATCCAGCCAATTTTTAATGCAATGCAGGTTGCACTTATCCAAGCCTTGTGCCCTGAGTTTGGAAGGAGAATGCTTTGGGAGACAGTGTCAAAGGCTTTACTAAAGCCCAGGTAGACAATCTCTACTACCCTCATCCACTAGGCAGGTGACCTTGTTGTAGAAGCAAATGTTTGATTTGTGTTGTCTCTTAACACAAGCATATAAAAGGGTTTTTGGTACTTAGTCTTTGAAAATGGTGACTGGTGTAAAAGAATAAGCTCTGGAGACAAAAGGAGATTTAAAAGTGGTTTAAACTCCTTCATTATTCTAAAAAAAATATTTGTCATAGCTTAAAAAGCAGATTTTAATTTGCAGAACACCTAGAGTGTTATTCAAAGTCAATATTGGTTTGTGTTTGAAATTATGGTTTTATTAATACTGTCTAATTAAAATGACAAGTGGAAACTTAGGAGTCAGCATTTGGGAGTAGTTCTATTGATAAATTCTGTGATATATTTTGTGTGCTTATCCAGCCTGCAGGTGTGCATAACTGCTTAGACATTTAGCCATTTGTTGAAACTTAAATTAATAAAGGGCTTTTCAGAAGATGCTAGAGAATAGTTAGTAGTAGGTGTTGATTTGGGGATAACGACTCAAACTATAATTACTTCTGGTCTCTTCACACATTGTGAAATACTTGCATAGATGTCCCAGAAATGTTTTAACAAATACAACTTAAATTTGTTGAAGGCATTCTGATTTGAAAGTGTGATGCCTTTATGCCCAGAATTAACATGTCACATTATTGTTGCAGCAGTTTTCAGTTTTGTGCTGAGAAAACAGGCAGCTTTGATTAACTCTTGCAATATGGTCAGCAGGATTGTAGTTTGTCAGGCTAGACTGCCTTGGTTCCAGTGTGGGAATACTTGCAGCAGGAGGAACTTCAGACTGCTGGTTTGCTGCTGCTGAATTGGTAAGGTTTGCCTACTATTCCATGTCTTTAATGGCAGGATCCTGATGGTACAGGCTGTCATCTTTTTAAGCGCTTGCTTGATCTGTACCGGAGTTCTCAGAGTGACACAGTCTCAAAATAAAATACTTTAAAAGGTATGTATTTTGAGAATAATCAATCACTGGAACCACCTCCTCAGGGATGTAGTAGAGCCCCCACCACTGGAAGATTTAAAAATGTGTTCGGACAGAGCGCTGTATAATCTCCTTTACTCCTGGAAGGTTTGACCAGATGATCTCTTGAGGTCCTTCTGTGATTCTACTTTAATGTGGTTATGTGACAGATTGATAATGTACCTGGTGTACAGGTATGCAAAAAGGGAGTGTCAGGAGCATGCCAACATATAGTCAGGGCTCTCAAGCATCAGCTGTTCAGTGCAATGACCTTAACTTGCAGCACAGCCAGCATCGCTGCATACCTGACTCACTTGGCAATCGGCTCCTGAACATGCCTTTTCTGATATGGCACTTCAGGTACTAAGCTTTGATAAACCAAACCCCTTATACTTACACTCTGCAAAAATCTGAGGACTGATGGCTGAACAGCTTTTATACATTAATGTGGCATGAATATGACAGACAGCACAGTCAGCCTTAAATAGTCCTAATCTGAGCCACCACTGTCCCCAGCCATTAGGGGTCTGGTAAGAAGACATGAGCAAACCTGACACCCAGACTTGCTCTAGAATTGCTTAATCCTTCATTTCAACTGTAGCAGTGAGGCAGGCAAAGAGCAGCTGTTACTGCTGATTTCAGAAAAGTTCTGGGATGATTTTAGGGTTACTGTGTTGCGCTCTTTCTTGACATTCAGGTGGACATTGCAGTTGGTGCAGACAGCTGTGCAGACTGGTTTAGAAGCAGGTACCTGTACTGGAGTTGTCAATTTAAAAGAGTGTAGATTTAAAAGTTAGGGACCAGAATTTTGCTTCTTTAGGTAGTCGTTTTTCCCACATGGCTTGATAGTCTGCTGCCTTCAGGAGATTTGTTGGGGAAAAAAAGCTTCTTTTTTTTGGTGGTGTTTTTGTAAAACAACTCTTGCAGAAAAATTAAGAATTACTGGACTGCTGCTAAAATGGAGTAGAAAATGTTCTGTTCTTTTAGTGCTTTTCGTTATGAAAACACCAGCAGAACTTATTTCTGCTCTTTCAGAGATTTTTAAGGAATGATGGGAATAGTTAAATTTCAAAATAGTTTTCAAACTGTTTAAATAAAATTATATTTAAGGTAACTTACCACTTTTAAAAAGAGAGTCTTCATCCCTGTAAGTACTTCATTCTTCTTGAATGTAATGCTTTGAATTATATGGGTGCAAAGGAATTTATAAAGGAAAATGGGTTTTCATTGTTGATGCAAGGGAATAGGTCATCATTAAAATAAGAGACTGGAGACATTTTTCATTCTACTCCTGATGAATCTTCTCTTTATTGGTCTTAAACAGCACAATTGCCTCTGTCTCACTTTCCTTTATTCCATATAACAATTAGAACAAATTACTTGTACAGATCACTGCTGATTTCCAGGTCAGTGGTGTGCTAATTCATCAGATTTCAACTTGCTAATGACTTGCCTGTCCCAGTATTGCATCACCAAACCCAAGAACTAAGTCAAGAGCTGTGCTTAACTTCAAAGGCACATCTTGCTTTATAAGTGCTGCTGTACTTGTTCTGAGGGGGTTTGTCTAAGTGGTACTTCAGTGATTTTAGGTCTCCTTAAAGCTACTACAGAGAATCACACAGGTTTGATTGTGTTTTCAGAGCACTTGGTGCAATCTCTAGTCCTTTAAACAATGCCTTTATTTTCATAGCATTTAAATGATAGAGCCAAAGTGGGTCCTTAGAGAAATCCTCCAACTGACAAGTTCATTGTACATGAAGTACTGCTGCCTTAAAATGCTGTCCTGGTTTTTAAACATTCTCCCCTTCTCAGTAATGAACCTTGAGATATGGATGAGACATCTTATTTAGATTGCCTTTAGCTGTATATATTTAAGGGTAAGTGGAATAACCTTTCCTGTAAATTAAAGCAAACAGTAGTTTGCATCCCATGTGTTGGTGTCATTGTAAGCAAGCTGCTGCCTGAGTAGTATAATACATATTTAATTTGAGACCTTTTCCATCCATAAATATTAATAATTTAACTGATATTAAATGAAATGGTTGAAAGCTGAACTGTACAAAACTAAACTGAAAACTGGTTATAATGCTTTGTTGTTTTGATGAAAATGTGATAATTAATGAAAATGGGTTTGACTGGGAGATACTTATATTTAAGAAGATTTTATACTTGAAGAAAAACTGGACCTTCTGGTGTAAATTCTTAGCTCACTGCAGAGTGGTTGGACTAGATGACCTTTGGAGGTCCCTTCTGACTCAAACCACCATTCTGTGATTCAGCCTGAAGCTTTTAATGTGTTTAGAAGAAAAATAGATTCTTTTGCTTGCTGGTGTGGTGTGGTGTTTTTTGTTGTTTTTTTTTTGGTCAAGAGGAGATTGTATTGATACAGACATATCCTTTGTAAAGGCTAAGGGATCTTTATCTTGGTCAAATGTGTTACTCATTTTGCAGATTAGCTGCATACTTTGTGTTTTGCTTTTTAGAAACAATAGCAGAAAACGCCATTCTTTTTGTAAGTCCTTACACTGCACTTACCCTCTCAGCTTAAAAAGGTGTTGTCTTCAATGTTGAAGTGTCAAAATTGCCCACATCTTGTATGCAGAATGAGGCTTATCTGGCTGAGTTTCAATGCATAGTTCTCTGTGACTGAACTTTGCATGTATTCTACAGCGACATGCTGCGCACTTTGTAGGTCACTCCATCACTATGTGCAAGCCAAGTCCCTTAGGATAGTGGGAAATGTGTGGAAGAGAGAATGTGGTGTGATGCCACAGTTCAGTGGGATATGGTGGGAAGCCAGCTTCATCATGTGCTGACAGTTTTTAATATATATAAAATATGTAACCATCATATACATATTAATTTTTATATATAACATAGAAATGTTAAGATAGCTATATATAAAGATTAAGGTAAATGTATGTATATAAAATAAAATTTGAAATATATTCAAATACATAATGAGGCCTCTTGTGTCCTCAGTATAAGAGAGACACCGAGGTGTTGAAGTGAGTCCAGAGAATGGCAACTGAGCTGGTGAAGGATCTTGAGAATAAGTCTTACTAGGAGTGGCTGAGTGAACTGAGGTTGTTCAACCTGAAGTACAGGAGGCTGAAGGGAGGTCTTATCTCTCTCAACAACTACCTGAAAAAGTGTTGTAGAGAGATGTGTGTCAGTTTCTTCTCACAAGTCACAACTGGTAGAACAAGAGGAAATGTCATGAAATTACACCAGGGGAAGTTTATGTTAGACATTAGGAAAACTTTCTGTACTAGAAGGGTTATCAAAGACTGGAATAGGCTGCTCAGTGAAGTGGTTGAATCTCCATCCCTGGCTGTATTTAAATGCTGTCTAGATGTGATGCTTACGGATATGGTGTATTAGTAGCCCTGGCAGAGTTAGAAAGTGGTTGGATTTGATGATCACCATGGTGATTGTGTGTGTGATTCTGTTTTTGTGCAAGGAGCTTAAGTTATTGCATTTTTGTTGGCCTCATTCACTGGGAGAGAAATCTGCTGAGAAGTCTAACCCAGTTAATGCTTTCTGTTTTACTGTGAAGCATTTTCAGTGATAAGGACGTGTATTTCAATCTCTGCAAGGTTATAAAATTCTGTTATGCATTCCATAAACTTTAACAGAAATATGTTTAATGTATAGGGGAGTGAGTCACTGATTGTACAAGTAGATTCTAGAGGGCAGTACTTACCTGGCTGTTCCCCATAGCAGAATGCTCATGTGTAATCAGATTAGGCATTAAACTCTTTGATTTGAGTTATTTTTTCTGACTGACTGCAGGGAATCTTTTATATATAGAAATTATAAATGAAAGAGTAGATGTCTCAAAGGCACTCTGCACCCATAGAAATCACACCAGGAGTTTTAATAACCTGAAATGCTCTTCTGTCTTTGCATTAGGAAAAAATGACACCTTCAAGCATCCAATCCCTATAACATTTTTGAGCATTTATGCTTGTTCTTTACCTGTTCAGTGAGTGCTTTGTTTTCTTGGGAATTATTTACCATGTCAGGAATCTGTGTAATTGAGAGCTAATAAGGGCATGTCCTGGCAGAGTTGGTTTAATTCTAAATATATCATTATCAATCTTTCTGGCAGGGCATGCTGGTAACACAGATGTCTCATTCATGTATGAATAAACTCAGTCTCTAGTGTATTTGTTTCTGCAAAATCCTCTGATCATATTTTTATTAGTGTCCACTATTAGTGAGTTCAGCAGGCCTGATTCTTGTCCATAGTGCAAATTTTGTGACAAGCCAAGTGATTTTGGATTAGTTTCATGGGAATCAATACTGCAGTTGGAAGAAGTATCTTTGTCAGCAGGTTTCATGGCTTTTTTTTTTTTTTGTATGTACATTAATTTAGCTAGCAAACACTGTTGCTGTCAGTGGTCTCTAGCCCTTAAATGATTGTTTTCACTAAAATATGGATCAGTATGTTAACACTTTTCTCCCATATGTGACAGCACATAGGCGGGCTGTGTTCTGTAAAAGACTGTATACCAAGCTGGCACTGTGAAGAGAGAAGTGGGGACGTATGAACTGGCAAGACACTTAAAATCTGCGAAATCTGTTGGCTTCTGTTCTCGATTGAGTGGAAGTATAGAATTACCTGTGGCATAGAATCATAGAATTGTTTAGACTGGAAAAGGCTCTTTAAAAACATTGGGTCCCGCCATTAACCTAACAGGATCAAGTCCACTAATAAACTATGTCCTTGAGCTCCACATCTACTTGTCTTATAAATACCTCCAGGGATGATGATTCTGCCACTTCCCTGGGCAATCCATTCCAGTGCTTGACAGCTCTTTCAATGAATGAACTTTTCCTTGTGTCCAGTGTAAACCTCCTCTGGTGCAACTGGAGGCTGTTCCGTCTCATCCTGTCTCTTGATACTAGGGAGAACAAACCAACATCCACTTCCCTACAGCTTCCTTTCACATAGCTGTAGAGAGTGAGCAGGTCTCCCCATAGCCTCTTTTTATCCAGGCTGAACAATTTCAGTTCTCTCAGGTAGGTCACTGGAGGGAAGGAACAAATTAAATCTGTGGTTCCGGATGGCGACACAACTTTTAAATGTTGTTATCTACCTGATGCAGTATATGAAATAGCATGGATTGAATTTAGTAGTTCTATAGATGAAATTTACTGTACAATAAGGTATATTTCTAGAATACAGCTAGATAGCAAAAAAATTGTAGTATCAGATCTGTGTTGAAACATTATTTGGCTTGTCAAGACTTTGTATTCTTGTCTGTCTTCCCAAATGTAACTGTTATTTCTACCCTTCAAGGTCACATAGAATCTTGTATGCCACCAGGATTTTCATCAAGAGTCCTCCAAAATTTTCTCCTTCATTTGTTTTTCTTTTAACTCCTTCCTTGTGTTTGGTTGAAGTTCCTGCATTCACAGCATTTTCCTTTATAAACTCTTGAAATTTCAAACCAGAATGTATCGTGAATACAGTGTTTAGTGTTCTGTTTTGTTCTTGATTTGTCTTTCTGATTGCACTTAAGTGGTTAACTCATGTTAGAAATATTATGCACAGTGCTTTTGAGACCTTTAAAGTGGATGATACAGCTAATGCAGAATTCATAAGTATGTGGATAGTGCTATATAGGCATTTTTCTGTGTAATGTTGTGTTTTCTGTAATTCGGTACAGCAACTTACTATCAATTTGCTCAGTATCACTATGAATCCAGGAAGGCTGAGGAAGGACTGTTTGGAAGGGCTTGTAAGTGACAAGATGAGGGGCAATGTTTTTAAACTAGAGCAAAGGAGATTTAGCTTAGACGTCAGGAGGAAGCTAGCACCTGCTGATGTTATTTTGGGAGGTTCATTCATAGGCTACTTACGTTATCAGTTGCTTGTGCCAGCTACAGGCGAAGATTTTAGGTTATGCTTAAGGGACTTGTAACCTCCTCTGCAGATCTGCTCTAAAACTTGCAGTAACACCTTTGTGCTATATTCAGCGTAGCTAGATACTTGTAGTTAAATTGCACCAGCGTCTCTCCTTTGACTTAAATAGTAATTTTCCACGGGACACTCTATCAAAAGCTTTATTGAAGAACAGGTTTTTCTGCATTTCTATTCTTAAAACAATTTCTTTGATAACTGAAGAATATTGGTTTAGCCTGGCATCTTTTGCCAAACCCCTGCTGAATCTTGTCCTATTTTATATTTTTATGTCTTCTGTTACTGTTTCCACCAAATCTTGTTCCAGATCCTTTCATCCTACTGCATCACCTAGTGATAGTTGCTCTATTTTCCTTAGGCTCCATTTGTTACTATGGTATATCATTCTGAAAGCATGATCAGACAATCTGTAATGCTTTATTTTTCCTGCATAACAACTCCACTAGTATTTTTCTTCCGCTGTGTCTGTCTGCAGCCCTAGGAATCAGTTTGACTTCAGTCTTATTAGCTGACTTCTATGATTTGTTTCTCTTATGGGGATTCCTATTTCTTCATCTTGTGGTGTTCCTAGTAAGTTACCTTGTAATGGTTATTTATTAAGAAACCTCTGTGATCCTGCAGGTTTGGTTTTGTTAGGATACATATTCTTAAGAATTTCACACTGTTTTGGCAAACCTCCTTTCCTGAGGAAACTGCTCAGTCCTCTGCCTAGTCTGGAGTTTACCTGATTCTCAACCTGCCCCTTCAGGGCTTTAATTTTTCATGCTCAGATTATCCAAGGCAATATGTGCTGGAGCTCATGACACTGATACTCTTATCTGGGAAGCACAGGTTTAGAGGGACCAGTTCTTTGGAGAGAATGAGATGCCATCTCTAGGGAACTCAGGCCAAATTTGACTCTGGATTGTATTTGCAGTTCCCAATAAACTGCTTTCCTGAAGTGCAAACTGACTTGATTCTATTGTTACTTCAGTCTTATTCTTTAGCATGAATATGCATTGCTTTTCCTGTGAGCTTTCTGTAGTGCCTCAGAAACAGGAAATGAGATTTCTTAATGTCCATTTCATGTCATACATTATTGACCATTAAAGGACAAGAATGAAAGTAAAACTCCCAAAATCTGAAAAAAGTGCGTTCAGGAGGAAAGTTAGAATCTGTTAGTTCTCACAATAAATAAATAAATCCTTATTTCATGTAGTCACCAAGTAACATCATCCTAAACTGTGTAGGACTCAAGGGCTGGTTTTGTTTATTACAAATTTATTGAAAATTCCTGATGTCTGTCATTGAATTTTACTTTACTCCCCTGACTCCTTAGTAGTCTAGTAATGGCAAGCTATTTTATTAAAAAAATATGCTAAATACTCCCCTTTATTTTTTCCCTTACTGTTCCTTCTTTTGTTCTTTTATTACCTCTGAGTGGCTATGATAGTTATATCAAAATGATCTAAAATGGGAAGTTTTTCTCAGACTGTCCAAATAAAAGTACACGAAAGTGACCATTTGTAGTTGCTATAAACAGGCAAGCATTTTTTTCGTTGGCTGTTCATAGATGCAAGTATGCAGATCTGTTTCTTAACAGATGATGTACCTTTGTATTACCAATTAGTACAGAAATTTCAAACTTTGTCTCCACTGGTGTGTCACCTTGAACTTGGTGTATGTCTCTGAAGAGCTCTTTAGTTTATCTTTAGCCTAACATTTCTTTTAGAACTTTCCTGTATAAATAAAATAGAAAGCCTTCCAGTAAAAATTGCTTTATAGTTTAGCTTTGCACTACTGTGTTGCTTTTTAAAAAGGTTTCTTTTTTTCCCCTTGTTTCTTCTTGCCACATTTGCTGCCTAGGGAAGGTGATTTGATCTCTAATGAGCTAATGTTGTGGTGCAGAACACAGGTCTGCTGCTCTGAGGTGCTGCATCTTTTGTTCCTTTTCTGATTGGACCTTGTTGTTGAATCTTTTTTTATTTTCTTTTTTTTGTTGTTCATCTCTTTCCACCACCTCCTCACTACCCCACTCCCTCCAAAATAAAAAAAAAGTCATGCATGAGAAGAAACAACAGCAGTCTAAGTAGTATACATAAGGATAGTAAAGAAGTGAATGCATGAAATCTCTTAGGGTAAGCTGATCTTTAGAGAACAAAAATAGAACTTCAGAAGATGCTGATTTGGATTAATACTTGTTTGGGATTTTTCGATGGTTTTTATTTTTAGAGCTTACTATTTGTCTTCTGTGCTTTTTTTATTTACTGCATTATGTAACCTCAGTTTTCTGAAATTTGCATTCTTGGCCTCATGAATACATTATTTTTCAGAAACATTTTGGTTTGATATAAAGCTTCATTGAAATTTCTGTTTATTTAGGAAATACATATCTGGAGGCTTCAAAAGAAACAATATCCTACAGTGTTTAAGCTTCGATATTTCTGAAATATTTATTGCTTTAAGAAGAATTTACAGAGAAGGAGAATAGTAGGATATTAAGTTGCAATCACAATAAAAAATTGCTTTATGGATAGAATTTGAAAGAAATTTAAGGTATTAGATTCAATAACCTCCCTATCACTACCTTCATTACATATGATGCATGGGCAAAGGCAGTAATGGTTTTTTAAACATAAAACTTGCTTCAGTTGAAGGTTAACATTTTGCTTTTGAAAAAAAGAGACTGATATAAAGGTATAACACATGCAGTTTCCTTTATAACTGCTTATTAAAGCAAATGATCAAATATTTTCTACCAGATTTATTGTTTGCTTTCATCTCATTGTAGACATGCATTTCACTTAGGTAGCGTAATATTTAGCAGAGCGATTTAGTAATGGCTCAGCAGTAAAATGGCATCTAATCTGGGCATAAAGGTTCTGTGTTTGATGTTGTGTTTTCCTAAGTAGTAACAGAGTGAGGGCTTGGGAAGGAGAACATTGGGACACAAAGGAGATGTGCTGCTCACCCAGTGGCACAGTAAATGAGAATTTCCTTTGCAGAGTACAACTACTGACAGATAACGCAGAAGAAACTGTGGGCGAAGAGCACTTTCTGTAGTCAAAGCACTGACAGCAGGGAAGCAGGAGGATAAAAATAAACACCACCTATTTCACTGTGCCTTCCATTACTGTAGCAGTGGAGATTTTTATATGTCTTATAAGCAACAGGAATATTTTGTCTGTGGATACTTTGGGCTGAGTCCAGTAGAATCTAGTGAAGCATTTCAACTGCAAAATGCATCTGAGTTGCTGGTTCTTCAGTGGTTTGTGGACCAACACTAATCCTTGAGGTTTATGGAATGAGGCAAGCTGAACACTAAGTAGTGTTGGAAGAAGCAGAGGCAAGGTTATGAAAATGAGAGACTATCTATCTTCAATTCTGTAGATTAAAGTGGTGTAAACATCTTGCATTTGAAGGCAAGGGAGCATTAAATATCTATTTCCATTACTAACTGAAAAACCCAAATGCCATAGGATTTGTGTATCTTATTAATGTACATTTAAAATAATCCATGCACAATCTGGACTAGATGCAATGTCTGTTTTGTTTAGCATAGATTACAAATCTCTTAAGTAATGTCTGGGACTTCATTGCAGTAGACACTGAACATATCGCATATATACTGTGGTGATTTCCAGTTTAAGGCAAGAAAACAGGTGGATGCAAAAGACAGATGGGGAAACACAAGGTAATGGACACAATTATGAGTGTTGTAATAAGCTGTAGTTGCAATGTACCATCTGCCCAGCTATGGAGAAAATCTTTGTCATATTTTTTTAAATATAGTACACTACTTTATCCTTCTGCCTCAAGGATGTATCAGTACCTATGTGTATATAATTATATGCCTGAGCAGTGTTGGTTGATAAAGTTTTTATTATGGTGGCAGTTGTTCCTTAGCTTTCAGCTGTGTTCAGCACCCTGATTTATGGGTGCCTGGCACCTGCTTATTGGAATTAGAGTTGATAAGGTGATATCAGTCAACGCTGGTTTTTAAATATTAATTCCATATTATGTTTTCTAGTGTTGCAATGAATTATTTTCCTCTATTGCTGCATTACTGCTTTGCCTAGATTTGACTGAGGTTTTAGAGAGTTTTTTACCCTGACAACTCAGCTAAGAGTAATTATCTTTAATACAGTGCAGAAATAGTAGGGATATAAATGAAAGTGCTGCTGTCAAGTATGTGTTGTTGTCATGTCCTCCAAGTTTACACACATAGTGGTGAAGGAAGGTTACACTTATCCAGGAGTTGATTCAAACACTTTAATGTTTACCTTCTGCTCAAAATCACCACATTTTTGTGTACAGAGGTAGCCAAGAGAGAAAAAAAAAAAATCCTTTGCCTCTTTTTCTGCTTCTATGCTCTTCCTGTTTACTTTGTCCTTACTTTTAGAATTTTTCCTATTTGGCCCTTCAGGTAAGAAAAGCTCCAAGTCAGTGAAATACAGTCCTGCTTTCTGCACAATGCCTGCTGCTTTTGGAACAGAGTATTTGTAAGGAACAGAGTATTTGTAAGGAACAGAATAATTCTCTATAATATATTTACCCTGTACACAGTTGTTATTTGTACGACATAAGAAATTGTGGCTCTACCTTCTAAGTAAAAACGGCTCCTTTACAGCTGAAAAGTAGCGTATTAAACAGCAACTGTCTGCTGGGTTTAGACCAAATGGGCTAAGGCACTAAGGAAGCAGTTTGCTGCATAGTTGTTAAGTCTCCTACAGAAAATCTTTAGCCAAAATGGTTGCTGAATCATTGTTCCTTTAGATATGGAAATTACAGAACTGCAGTTTTTTGTGGGGAACTTATCTGAAATCTCATGGTAATGCTGTGAAGTAAAATGGATTTGTAATAAACCAGGTGGCAGAACTTACAAGTATTGTGTAGGTGCCTGCTGGTCAGTAAACTGTTACCCACTATGGTTTCATCTTGGGCTTACGCCAGTAAGAATCACTTAATAGCTAGAGGTGCACTGTGCTCTGAATAAAGGAAGTAGTAATGATGAAAATTGTTTTGTGCTGGATACTTTAAAATGTTAAATTTTTTTCCCCCCTGGTTCACCTTTCAAAGAAAAGTATCATTCTTAGATTCATTGTATTCCTCTCTATTTTTTTGGGGTATTTTTCTAGAAGTGTAGTAATTTTCCAGATAAGATTTTTCAGAAAGTTTGAAAGAAATCTCAAGCCTGAATCCCTCTAAATTTGTTTGATTCTTAAACCACCCAAACAACTGTGAAGCATGCTAGCTAAGTGTCCAGTGCTTTTACATCCTTAGGGTTTTGAAAAATCCCTACTAGAAATAAACTCATGGAGATTCATTTGGAAATCTAAGTATTAAAATTTTGTAAATGATTTAGCCCCAAATCTCAGAAAAATAGAGTCTACCTGAACCACAGTCCTGGCAACTGACTAATTCATAAAACTATGAACAAGTAAAAGGTGATTGAGCAAATATTCCCTCCCTGTTTTTTTTTTTAATTCACTTTACAGGATGATTATTTTTTAAACTATGATTTTTTTTTTTCTTCACGTGGATTTTATTTTAAGCAGCGTGAGTGAGACTTGTCAGAAGAAATGTTATTAAAGCACTGTAAGTTAGCAAATAGATTCTAAAGTTCACGCTCAGTTTTGGATAAGCTTGTATTAAAGGTATTTAAGGAAAATCAGTCCAATCTAGAAGTTTGTTCACAATGGAGACAGAGGAGTCTTGTAAAACTTTATTCGAATAAACTGAGAGTCCACAGGTCAGATCCCTGTGTGATCCCTCAGATTGCTGGAAGGTGCAGCTTCTCTTTTATTCTAAATTCCTGGGTGCAAATTTCCCTATCCCTCTCCCCATTGGCTGAGGTACTCAGGATTTACAGTCTTCCCGATATGCCTACTCTACCCCCTTTACATGTAACGCCCCTGCATCGTACATTGTATGTTCATTTAAGTTAGGTCCTTCACGTCTCTGGGTGGAGAAGTTAATATCCAGTAGTCTATTGAGCCTGTGTTCTGTCCTAGAAGTTCAGAAGTTCAGGCTGTGTTCAATACCTATTATCTTTAGACAGCCCCCACTGATTTACAGCAAGACCCAAACAAGGCCCTTAGCAGAGGCCCATTATGCTTTACACACACACAGTTAAGGTGAACTGTCTGATTCTTTCTTTGTTATTTCAACTCCTTCTCCGCAATTCTTCATTTGTAAAGACAGCACCCACTTTAATCCTATCAGGTAGATGTAAAAATATATTGAGAAGTATTTAGTGGTGGACTAGCACTGAGCAATATTTAGCTTTGACTACTGAACTTTCCAGTTTTATTCTATCTAAAATATTGATCCCTTTGCACTGATGACCTGTAGCTGCCTTATTATTTTTCCCATAGCTCTCCTAAATAGTGAAAGCTACTCTTGTTCTCAACAGCAAGTGGATAAATAAGATAATAAATTATGGCAGTTATCTTCTGGCAACTGCTAAACAGACAGAAAATGTGTGACAGTTATGTCCTTGAAAGAAGCTGGCTTGTGCAACGTAGTGTGAACTTTTTATCCTGCTTCTTGTCATGTCCTGATTATTGACCACTGAATACCCTGAGCTGCTTTTTCCATTTAAAAACAAATCAATCTTTTTTTTTTTTTTTACTTTATAAAGCAAGTTTCTTATTAGACAAATCATAATAGTTGCACGCTAGACTGAAATGAAACATTAGGTTTTATCCATAATGATATCTCAGGCTCTGCTTGGCTATGTTACCCTAAACTTACATATGTGGGGGTTTTTTAATGTTTTTCATCAGAGTACTTGAAAATGATAGATAAAAAGAATCTTACATTTCAGTAAATGAGTACAGGAATAAAATGATAAAATGCATGATAAAAAGTTACTGCACCATAAAACACTGTGCTATTCAAGCATGGAAACACTGGAAAAAGTGCTTGTAAAAGCATTTCAGATTTTTTTTCCCCTAGAAGAGTAGGGGTAAGCCATAGTATCTTCTCCATTTTGAGACAAATCAAAACAGTCTCTATGCAGCAAGAGAGTGGGATGACCTCAGTTCCTGTAGCTGTGTAATGGAAGGGTAATTAATTAATGTGAGATGCTATTTAAAAAAAAAAACTATTTATTAATTTTCAATATTCAGGANAGAGTTTCCTGACAGTTCAGCAGAGCTAACTTACAGCTTAAGAAAGCATGATGCTATAAAGCATGGCAGGATGCAGTGAGGCAGAACAATGGCAGCAAGCACCAAGCAAGCACAAATACAGCAGCAGAGCACCTGATGAGCATTGTGTCACCTGCTCATCTCTTTTTATCAATGCATCTCCCAGACTAATGGGCCTTTGGACACAGAATAGCCAATCGGAATGGCAGGTAGCCAAGCCTGACCTTATTATAGGCTTACTTTATCCAAATTTGGGAACAACATAGGCCTTGCACAAGGCAGGCACAAGCCAAGTGTATGCACCTTGTTTACCACAGGATGTAAACAGGAGCAAAACAAATCTGGGCAAGCCAGAGTCCTTAGACTCAGTGGCTCCAGGTTCTTTGTCCTCTTTCCTGCGGTTGCTTCTCCCCATGGCAGAAGGAGGGAGAGAAGAAAACGTGTCTGGGAAAACCAGGACATGTACAAGCCTATTCTGACCTATTCAGGTCTACCATGACAGCTGCAGTAGAAAAAAAAATGCTTCTTTGATTTTTTTTTTTTTTTTTTCCTCCCTTCATGTATGATCTTTCATAGTCTTGGGAAAAAAAAGTATGTATGAAATGCTGTGAGCATTATCTCAAAGTGATGTATTTGTGGTTTTGAGTGGCTTGTTGGAAGGTCAAATTTGCTGTTCTTACAAACTGGCCTCTTTTGCAACAGCCATATCTGACTGCATTATCACGTTACAGAACTTGAGAAAACACTTACTTTGGAGAAGAGGGATTTAAAATACTCTTTATTTCAAGAGGTTCCATCTAGGATTAGTGTTTTGAATAATAAAAGGTCACTTGCAGTGCAGAGAATGGGAATGTTTTTCTGCTCAGCAATATTTCTCATGTTGGATCTTCTTAGGAAGGAATTCTTCTGTGAAGAGTTTTAAGAGGATGTTTTTGCTTAATCTGGAATAATTTATGTCAATGTGAATGCATGTGTTTAAAATCCATTTTCCACATTGGCAGATACCTCCCATTTCTCCTGATTTTCTTACTTTCCCTAACTTTTCCTCTGCAGTTAAAACTCTACAGCTGCCTTTACATTCTGGAGTCCTGCACTTTCTGGGTAAATGGTGTTTGGGATTTTTCCAGCCGTGATCAATGAGTGGCTCCTGGCACATGGTGAAAACACTTGCAATTGAAATGGGAAACATTTCTCACCTTCTGAGAAATCTTGGCTTTCAGACAGATTATTCGTGACTGAACAAATGTCATCTCCCATGCATTCTCTTAAAAGTGCTTCAGAAACTATTTTTTTCCTTCTTCCTCAAAAGGTAAGTATTTCCTCTCACCTCTTCTGCTACCTATCCAGACTTTTTGTTGGTGGAACCTGTAGTGAGATGACAATGGGATCGCCCACAGAGCTATCTTTTTTGTTGTTGTTGTTGCCTTTTTTGTTTGTTTTTTAAATAAAAACTAGTGGATTCCTAGATCTAAACCTGCTTAACTTACTCTTTCATTCTTACACTATTTTTTCCTCATCTGTTTCAAGTTACTTTTCCAAGCTCCTGACTTTTCTCTGCACCAGTTTGCTTGAAATAGAGCATGTGAATTTGTACCAGCTGAGTTAGGTGGGCTTTTCCATCTCACTGGAGTGAGAATAAACATAGGGCAGAGCTGGAGGGCATGATTAGACTGCAGTGGCTCAGTTGTGCTAACATGAGCTTCTGCATCCCCACTGTATTACCAGCTCCAGGCTGATTTTTTTTTTTTTTTTTTTTGCATGCTTAGTGGCTCCAGTTTACTTCTTCATTTAAGTTTCTGTGCCTAGGAGCTTAGCTAAGGCTCAGATGGGATAATTCTTTGGTGGCAGAGAAGTGCAATACAGTCCAGCCAAGAGATATCTGTTAAGAGAGAACTTCTTAATTTAGGGAACATTCTCAGAAGACTACCGTCTGTGAATTATGATGGGAATTAAGCCTGACAACTTGCAGCTTTTTTGGCAGTACTTGTAAAAATGCTTCAGGAATGGAAATGTATTATTTTGTTTGTATTGCTTAAATTGGTATAGTCAAGCTGTAGACCAATGTAACTGCTGTGTCCAGAAACAGACTTCCCAACAATACACTGCACTCGCAGTGGGAAGACTGGAGAGATGTCTTTGGCAGAAGAATGTTTCATCGCCAGATATTGAACATTTTCTTGAAAGTAGTCTGGCACTTAGAGCTCAAATAGTAATGCCACCTCCAATTCATTTCTTGTGCCTATATGTGACCTGACTGCAGTGTAGGCCTTGGCATGTCAATAGGGGAGAGATAGGGGTGACTGATCAGTAATACAAGTCTTCCCTTTGGTGGGTTCAGAGCATTCTTTGCTAAATTGGTAATGCATTTCATCAGCTCTGGCATATGAAAATTCATCGTTAAATTTTAAAGATTTTTGGTAAGCACAAGAACGAAGAACTAATAAGAAACACATTTGCTCATGCTATCCCTGTAGACTTATTTTTTTGTCTAAGCAGACTGCAAAATCCACACTCAAAAGCAGTACAATTAAATTTAAAGAGTAAAGTGTGTAATTTATATAAAGAGAACGTTAATTTATGATGACAAAATGGCTCTAACAAGTAGATTATGTTCATTCTTTAACACCGCTAGAGTCCAGTGCATTTGTCTAGAAATAATTACTAGTTTGATTTCAGCTTGACTTTCTTCCAGGGATTGTTAAAATGTAAGTGTTATGGCTCAAGACAGGATAACCAAAAGATAAGTTTTCCCAGACACAGCAGCAGAGTTGTAAATGCAACTCTAGAGGAGAGAGTGTGAGAGATAGAACACAATTAATTGCCTGCTATGATAAATCTGCTGTGATAAAAATTTCTACATTTGTAGTTGCCGATACTTTAGATGATGTGATGGTTTGGGAATTAACCTTCACCCCACACACAATGAAATCACCCAGACTAGACTCAGCCCGCTGAAAGTTAAGGAATAAAGCTGTATTTACAGCTTAGCACAATATACAAGCAGATATATACACAATATACAATTATACAGAAGTTAAAAGTAATACAGAAACACAAATTCCCTCCAAAACAATCAGATTGTCAGGAGGCTTCCAACCCAAACCTCTACCCCCCTTCCCCCTCTTTCCCACCCTTCAGAAAAACACAGATCAAACCCGTATATCTCACATGACAAATCTGGAGAGATCTGAGGTGAGATGTCAAAAAGACAACAAGGAGGTTAGAGGAATTAAAGGGTTAGGTCGGATTAGAGTTAAGGCAGAAGCAACCACAGACCACCAGAGTGAAGAGCAGAACAACAACTGAGAACTGAGAAGTGTGCGAGAAGTGAGTGTCTTATCTATATTTTGACTAGTTGCATTTCTCAGCAGAAGAATGAGTCATATAGGTTACTGTTGTTGTTTTTTCTTCTCACAGCTAAGGATTTAATTTCTCTCAGTAAAATATTCCAATTAGCCTCAAACCAGCACAGACGAATATGTAAAAATAGTGAGTATAGTAGTATGAGAGGTGCATTGCATGCTGTATTTAAGTCTTAATCAAACTAAACTAACTCTCTTTTTGTATAGAAGGTCATTGTAATAGGTGGAATTTATTACAGTTTTTTTTAACGTTGTGATGGGATTTTGTGTGCTTTTGGAACATACAGTACTTGAAGATAAGGAGCCAGATTATAGTCTAAGGATTTGTCTCCCACCTCAGATTGTGTGGAGAGAAGGTAGGAAAGTATTACCTCTACCTCATGGCTTATTAAGGTACAAGAAGTTGATAGTTCATTTAAAACTAGCTTGATGCAAGATCTTATGTATGTGCAGAATTTCATAGCATGGTCACTGGAACAATTCTGTTTAAAATATGTGGAACAAACATTAATGCAGACTTAAGAAAAAGAAATGGTCTGTATTTTAAAGATCAGTGGAAGTCATCCTTCCTGTGTGAGATCTCTGTGACATGGAGGATAGAGAATAGTTTTTAATATAAAAGTGGAACTTGTTTGAAGAGGAGGGGAAGAAGTCCTTTTTGGTTCAGTACTGTAAGCCAATGTTGCATCTAATTTGGATTGCTCTTTTCATTGCTTTAAAAGTTAAGTGCTTTTTAGAAATAGTAAGCCCTAATGTTTCTAGAAGCAGCAATTTGGTTAAGTAATCAAGTTCCGAATTCATTGATAGTTGAATCAGGTATGTTTGGTCCTAAGGTTTATAAATTCTGTAGACACATTGGTTCTACAGAACCCGATGCCTGACAGCACAGAGATGAAATATCCCTTTCCTGATTTCTGTCTTTTTAATGGTAGTATTCATCAGATTTTCCTTTGACCTTCTTTCTGTTTGGCCAGATGCAGAATTCGTGATAGCAGATGCCTTTTAAGAAGGCAGCCTCTGAGAATTCAGACTTTGAAGTGAGATACTTCAGAGTTAAAATTTGTGGAACATACTTTGCCAGTTCTTAATTTCTGCATTTCATTTAGTTTTTCTTGTGTTCAAAGTGAAAGCTCGGATATTTGTAACACTTTCTCCACTTACGTTCTTAAAGTTGCTAATATAAAACTGTCATTTGGTACAACAGAAATACAAGACGTTGGGCAAAATAATAGCTATATTGAAGCAAAATTAAATAATGTTTTGCTGTGGAATTAATGTTTTCCTTCAGTAATTTATAGAAAACTTTCCTATAAACCTGAACTGTAAAGTTAGTACAACATAAGGAACGTGAACACGTTCTTGAGGAAAACAGAAGCATAATTTCTAGTCCTTGTAGATTAAACTTTATTCTCCAATGTACCTTTAAAAATCTGTATTTTGTTTGTTTATTACTAGTACACTTTCTTTTAAGAAGTATGTGGCAACTGTTCAGTGTTGTATATGCCTGTATGGAATACTAGAGACATGATTTTACTGTCAAGCAATTAAAAATAAAGAAAAGCGGTAACGGAGCTACCGTATTATAGAGTCATAGGTTGACTTCGGTTGGAAGGGACCTTCGAGATCATCTACTCCAACTCCCTTCCACGGGCAGGGACACCTCTCACCTAGACTTGGCTGCTCAAGGCCTTATCCAGCCTTGAATACTCCCATGGCCTTCCTGTAGGAAGGCAGTGATAATGTCCCCCCAAAGGGCTGAAGAACCCTAGTGTATCCTCATTGGAAAGATATTCCAGCCCTTGGATCACCTGCTCCAATAGCTCTGTGTCCTTGTTTTGATGGGGACACCAGAACTGGACACAGTACTCGAGGTGGGGTCTCACAAGAGTAGAGTAAAGGGGCAGAATTACCTCTCCTGAACTGTTGACCACACTCCTCTTGATGCAGTCTCAGATACAATTTGCCTTCTGGGCTGCCTAGGTGCGCTGCCAGCTCATGTTGAGCTCCTCATCAATCAAGGTACCCAAGTTTCTTTCTTCATAGCTACTGTCAACCCACTCTGCACCCAGCCTGTATTTGTGCCTGGGAGTGAAGTATGAAGAATGAAAAATTGTGGATTTTTTTTTTTTATTTAGTGACTTTGACTTTGAAATGATGGACCATGTTCAAAGATTTTTAAACTAAATTTTAGCATGCTTGCATTTACTGAAGTGACTCGAGATCTGTCATGGGTTCAAAATATGTTTTTTTTTCATTTCTTAAGTAATGTTTTGTTGTGGGTTTTGTTGGTTTTAATCTCTAATGAGTCCTGGTCCTGTCAGGATCTAGTGCTCTAATTATGTTGAGCGTATTCCCGTGGGTATCACGAATAGATCAAACATGCGTAGTTCTTATTATAAAATTATTTCAGCTATTTTTACCAAGGGTTAGGATAACTTATGTTTATTATTCCTACTTGCAAGAGCTGTATTTGAGTTAATTCTCTATCCTGGTTTATTTTCCAAGGCACATTTTCATGGGAAGTTTATGTGAGAATTTTCCTGTCTGAAGATTGTTCCTAATCTTAAATGTTTTTTCTCCATCTCTTGTGTTTATCCCACATACAAGAGAGCTGTCATACTCCCTTTGATGCTTCATTTAGCTCTTTGAATTTCCTCTCAAAAGATAAGCTCTTCCTCTTAAGAACTCCTCTCTGCATGTGCTCCATCTCAGTTTGTCTTGACTTGATCTGAGAAGCTCGAGGAACAGAGTGTGCTTTGTGGGTTCACACCATTCCCTTCTGCAGTCGAAGTAAGCCTTGTCAGCTTTAACTAGCAATGGCTTGCTCAAAAGATCTCAGGATGTGGTTTTGGTCTCTACCATGGCTGCACGAATGCTGCAGTTCAGTCATCCTGCGAGAGAAAGCACCCAAATCCTTTTCTTCTTCTTCTTCAGTTTGAGCTCTCACTGTAAATTAAAAATTCTTAAGTCTATAATGCTTTTGCACTTCATGCTATTGAATTTAATCTCATTTTGACTTGTTTCCTTTTCAAGGCTGTCTCACTTGTTAGAGTAACTTGTTGCACATTCTCTTCAGCTGCAGACAGCTCCTAGCTTTGTGATATGCGGGCATTTTATTGCTGACTCCTCTGGGTAGAACAGGGACCGTGATACTGACCTAGGCAAATCACTAGTGCCCTGGTTGTTTTTCTTTCAGCACAGATCCTTGTAGACACCATTTGTAATCCACTGAAATTTAAATTAATTAGTCCTGTTATATTGTCTTTGTCTAAAGAATTAAGAAAGCATTTGTATTGCAAATGTGCCTTTGACATTCCTGTGCTGTATTTCTTATTCCAATTTCCATTCCATTTTAATAAACTCTAAAACTTACTTTCCTACTTCATGTCTTGTTTTGGTCAGACTAAGGGCCTGTAATGATCTGGAGTAACCTGAGTCATATTTCCTGTCCCTTCACCATTTGTTGTTAGTTTTGGTATTTCCATTTCTATATCCCCGGTCAGTTCCATTAAGAAAGATGTACTAAAAAAATAAAAGTATTCTACCACTTTTTAAATTTCATGTGCTAATATTTTCAGAATTCCATTATAGGGGTTATCTGATGCTTTGATGTCTCCTTTTTTGCTTCTGAGTGAGCAGACATTTTTTCATGTCATAGTTCCTGGAAGCTGAGTTGCTTTCAGCCCATTCTGTACCTTAACAGATTTACTGAGAACTCAGTTAACATTGAGGTTTGCATGGCAAGTTTGTATTTGGTGTCCACCTCACTTACTGAGCTTAGCAGCTTGATCGATTTAATGGTGTCGATGAGGGATTCTTTATTGCATAGTTACAACATCTTGACTTGTGACCCTCTCTCTATGCCTTCAACTTCTCACAGATAATATGCGTTTTTGAAACTGATGATAGAAGTTCCCTCTCTCCTCTACTCCTGCTCTCCATTTTGAGGTGATAATTCTCCTGTTGCGTTCTACACCAGAGTTTCACTGTGGCCAGCAGGAATAGGGAGGTGATCTAAGGTATAAATCTCTGTACTCAGCACTGATGAGGCCNATATTCTGTGATTCTAGTCCTCTTCTGTATATAAAAGTCTAAATCCTGCCTTAATATTTTACTGTGAGGACCTCTGTGCTGAACTAATGGAATTTTTACATGTAATTGCCTTGTNTTTGAAGGGCCTGGAACACATGGCCTGTGAGAATTGCCTGAGGGAGCTGGGGTTATTCAGTCTGGAGAAGAGCAGGCTGAAGGGAGATCTCATTGCTCTCTACAACTACCTGAAGGAAGGTTGGAGTGAGGAGGGGGCCAGCCTCTTGTCCCTGGTGGCAAGGGACAGGATTAGAAGCAATGGTTTCAAGCTATACTGTGGGAGCTTTAGGCTGGATGTTAGGAAATATTTCGTCACAGAGAGGGTTATCAACCATTGGAATGGTCTGCCCAGGGCTGTGGTGGAGTCACTATGCTTGGGGCGTTCAAGCAGCATGTGGACCTGGCACTTAGGGACATAGTTTAGTGTTGACCCTTCAGTGCTGGGTCAAAGGTTGGAATGGGTGGTCTCAAAGACCAAGATATATTCTGTGATTCTAGTCCTCTTCTGTATATAAAAGTCTAAATCCTGCCTTAATATTTTACTGTGAGGACCTCTGTGGAATTTTTACATGTAATTGCCTTGTTTTTAATGGGAAAGAACAATAAATTGAGGAAGCTTCTTGAAACCTACACATTTTCCTAATTGTGTGACATGATAATGATTTGTCCACCTTCTCTGCTGCTTCAGAAACAACAGAGAAAATCTTAGTGTAGTTCAGTGTATCAGCCTACTACACTTTGATCATTGTATCCTGGCAACTGAAAGTATTTTTAAATAAGTATTTTACTTTTTCTCATCAGTCTATTATTTTCATCAGTCAAAAACTTACTAAACTGGAAGCTTCCAAAAAACCACCACAGAAATCTAGAGGAGTGAGAGGGACTGAAAGAATAGTAATACAACAACATCACCTTCACGACTACATCCCTTTATGTGTGGGGCATTATAGACTGAGTTGTATAAAAACTGTTGAACGCTTAAGCTCTGAGAAGAGGCATTAAGGACCAGCTGACTGTGGCCATACAGTGCACCCTTCATTTGTAAATGTGCTCTGAGACTTCCAATTTGTTCTTACCAGATTCTTAACTGTCACACAGTTAAGCACTGGAAATTAAGAAGGGTTTAGACTATCTGAATATATACTGCTGAAACAATTGAAAGCTTGTAATTGCTTCTGCTGGAGACAGACATGTATGTGATTTAAAAAAAACCCATCTCTTTAAAAATCTGAAAATAATAGTTACAGAATATAAACTTTCCAATAAATTTGATCACTTGCTAGTAGTTGGCTCCTGCAAAGAAAGGAGATATGAAGGTTTTCAACTCAAAGGCAAAAGGTTTCAAAAGATAGTGGAAGGCAGATGTAAACTGCAGACACTCTTGGAGCCCTAAGATAAGTATTTGCTAATGCCCTGAGGTTTAGTGCCTGTTAATGTAGGTGGCTTTGCTTACAGTTATCAAAATTCCAGTGGGCATCCTTTCTGGGAGCAATTTTGCCGTTTTGCCCAGGGCATTTCTCTACAGGAACAAAAGTAACACCCTAACAGACCAATTCAGTCCTATTGCCTGTGCTGGTTCAAATGGATGTTGGACCTTCCAGGATTTTTTCAATCGGGATTTACTGCATTTGGAGAGCAGGATTGCTCTGTGTGCGTTGTGTACTGAGATGTTAGCTGGCTGTTACTGAAAGCACTGCGTGTCCTTGTTTGCCAGCTTTTCTCCCTTCCTTGAGGCTGCAGAAGTGCTTGTGTGACCCAGGGAGTGAAAAGTAATGGAATACAATTTGCAGCCACTTTTAAATCCTTGAAGCAGTATTTCTCAGGCTTGGGAAAAGACCTATGATAGAGAAGGGCAGCAATGAGCATGTTCAAAGAAGTAATACAGAGGAACTTCAAGACCACTTCTTGCAGCATTTTTCGTTTGCAGTTGAATTCATGGACTCAACCTTTTTTGAAGAAGAAAAATAATGCGCATGATGTATTTTTTGATGAGTGTTATTGTTGTGGCTTCTCTGTCAGTCTCTAACTGTGAAGAATTAACAAGAAAGACAGAATTTGTCCTTCCATGTTATCTTTGATTGACATTTGGTTGGAAGGAAATGGCTGCATTCTTCTTGAGTCTCTTGTGAAAACAAGCAACTACACACACAGACCACATTCTCCCACCCCCTTTTCTTTTTCTTCTGTGGTGTGTTTTTACCCTGCTTGCTGTGCTGCCACTTTGAGTCTCCCATGCAGCGCTGTTTGTTTCATGCATGGGATTGAGGAGGAGGCCCTGATGCAATTCAGAGATAGGCTGTTCACTCTCTGCGTTCCACGTTAAGCCCAGCTGGGCTGAGGGAATGATCTGGAAAACTGATGACCCCAGGTGGGCAGGGAGACCTGGCCCCTCCTAGGTGGAGGACCCCACCCCCTGTCAAAGTTTATCCCACTCCCACTTTTCATTGCCTGATAAGCCTTTCAATAAAGAAATTCTTCCTAACACCCAATCTGAACTTCCCTTGGCACAACTTGAGGCCATTTCCTCCTTTTCTATTACTTGTTACTTGGTTGAACAAATTGACCTGAACCTCTCCACAGTGTTCTTTCAGGTAGCTGTGGAGAGCAATAAGGTCTACCCTGAGTCTCCTTTCTCCAGACCAAAGAACCCCAATTCTCTCAGGCACTCCTGATAAGATTTGTTCTCTAGACCATCACCAGTTCTCTTGCCCTTCTTTGGATACGCTCTACTACCTCAGTGTCCTTCTTGTAGTGAGTGGCACAGAAGTGACCATTACGTGAGGTGGCATCTTACCGGTGCCAAGTACAGGGGTAAAAACACTGCCCTGGACCTATTGGCCACTCTCTTCTGATACAAGCCAGGATGTCATTTGCCCTCTTGGCCAGCTGGGCACACTGCTGGCTTATGTTCAGCTGACTGTCAACTAGCACCTCCAGGTTCCTCTGCTGGACAGTTTTCCAGCTATTCCTTCCCAAGTCTGTAGCACTGTTGTAAGCCATTGTGGCCGAAGTGCAGAATCTGGCATTTGACCTTATTGAAACTCATACTGTTGGTCTTGGACCATTGATCTGATCTATATAGATTCCTCTGCAGACCTTCCTTACCCTTCAGTGTAGATCAGCACTTCCACTCAGCTTGCTGTTGTCTGCAGACTCACTGAGGGTGCACTCATAGCCCTTACCCAAATCAGGGCCGCAATACTGAGCCCTGGGTTACACCACTTTGTGAGCAGCTGCCAACTGGATTTAACTCCATTTACTACAAGTTGTTGAGCCCAACCTCCAGCCAGATTTTTACCAAATAGTGAATGCCCATCCAGGCCATGTGTTGCCAGTTTCTCCAGGAAAGACAGAGAATGTGCACAGCTGCATAAGGAAGTTATCTTCAACAGTGCTGTTCTTAGGTATCACTAGGTATCCTCTGGAACTGTTCTCTCTCTGCTGTATTCCCAGGAGACATCTGAGGAGTTGAAGTCCCCCATAAGAACACATGCAAGCAATTGTGAGACTTCCTCCAGTTGCTTATAGAAATGTTTCATCTGCTGCTCTGTCATAATAGGTGGCCTGTAACAGACTCCTAACACCAGCCTTGTTGGCCTTCTACTGGTTCTGGGTCGTTAGCCCTGCTAATTCATACACCTGTGTCAGAGTGTCAGAGGGTGTGATGGTTTGGGAGTTCTCTGCCCCTCCCCCCCCCACCCCTTTGTAAAATCCCCCAGACTAGACTCAGCCGGCTGAAAGTTAAGGACCGAAGCTATATTTACAGTTTAGCACAATATACAAGCAGATACATACATAATATACAGGAATATTTACAGAAATATACAAGTTAAAGGTAATACAGAAACACAGTTCCCCTCCCAGAAATCAGAGTTCCCCAGGAGGGGTTCCCAACCACCCTTCCACCTTCTTTCCACCCCTCTACCTTACCCCAGGGTAAGTGTAGTGAAGTAGACATCACCATTGTTTTCTTTTCACAGCCTATAATCTAATTATTTTCATAAAAATACTCCCATTAGCCTAAAACCAGCACAGAGGGCTAAAAGGATCTTGGGACATCCTATCTGTAGCTAGGAGGCCTGGTGTTGTGACTGTGTGATGGTTTGGGAGGTCCCTGCCCTCCCACACTTTGTAAAATCACCCAGACTAGACTCAGCTGGCTGGAACCTAGGAACTGAAACTATGTTTACAGCTTAGCACAATGTACAAGCAGATATATACAAAATATACAGGAATATTTACAGGAATATGCAAGTTAAAAGTAATACAGAAACACAACACCCCTCCCAGAAATCAGAGTTGCCAGGAGGGGCTCCCAACCACCCTTCCACCTTCTCCTCACCCCTATACCTTAGCCCAGGGTTTGGCTTACACGCAAGATGAGTTTGGAGGATCGGCCAGGGGGGTTAGAAGGAAATTGGTTAGTTAAATTATTCAGCAGAGAGGCCAGAAGCTCCCAGAGAGGCAGAGACGAGACTCTCCAAGCCCAAGAGTGTCTGAGCCCGAGTGTCTTATCTGTGTTTTGTGTTCATATTCTTAAACATCTCAGCAAGCCTATGAGTGAAGTAGACATCACCCTTGTTTTCCTTTCACAGCCAATAATACAATTTTATCCATTAAAATATTTCAATTAGCCTCAAACCAGCACAGACTGAAAAACCCAAAGCCCAGACTAAGACCCACGAATTGATCTGATGATTCCTCCTGTTAATTCCCTCATAAATCCCTGCAGCTGAGGGGATGGAGGAGAGGATGAATTGTGCTCTTGATCCCTTAACCAGTTGCCCCAAGGCCCTGAATTCTCTCTTAACTGGTGTTTGGACTTCTTGTGGCCACATCATCATTCCCCACCTGAGAAACTAAAAATGGGTAACAACCTGAAGGGCTCATGAGGGTGGGAAGTTTTCTTGTTATTTCCTTTACCTGTGCCCCAGGGGGAAGTAGCAGACTTCCCTGTGAATTGGGGCTGGTCTGCATACTGGGCCCTCTACACCTCTCAGGAGGGTGCCACTTAGCCTTGGTGGCACTTCTGGCCTGGGTGAACTATCTTGCTGGTTATTAGTTGGTACCTCCTGCCCCATACCTGCTTTGCAAGGGCATCTGGCAGGGTGGGTGGGTTACTGGGGAGACACGTCTGTCGTGTCAGGCGGGAGCTGGTCACCATTGTCCCCTGCCCTGTAGATAAGCATGTTCAGCCATGCAGATAGAGGCCAGATAAATGCTCTTAACTTGTGCAGGCTCTTCTGCTTTGAGAGAAATGTGTTTAGAGGCCTCTAAAGGGGAAGGAGTATGTAATTTATGTCAATCTAACAATGAAATAAAAATCATTAAAAAATAATGATGGTTATCACACTAATCTATTGCTGAGAAACACTGTTCAAGTGAACAAAAATCGATTTTGAGTATTCAAAAATATGCAGTCTTTGCTATTTGTGGTCATAGCCTGTGAAGTGTATCATTGTGGTGGGGTAATTAGATAGACACAGTTTGTGGTTTTAGCATGTGCAAAACAAGGAAGAAAGCGTGCTGAGGTAAATATATCTATTTGTCTTTGCAAAGTAACTTTTTTGTTATTTTCTGATGGCAGATCAGGAGAATGTAGCAAACAAAATATTTTAAGAAGTTGCTGTTTTGTTCCTGGGGCCATGAGTGGTGTCTTTTAAGGGAGAAAGGAATGTCACAGTACTCACAAATGGTAAAATGTATTCAACTTTGACAAAAAAAACAGCATGAAAATGTGGTTTTCTAATCTCACCTTTTGACCTAAGAGTCCTCTGAAGAGTGTTTTTCAGCTATAATTTTAATGATGTTATGACATTTACTTAAGCCTTGTCTGCCTTAATGATTGTGCAGAAACATTTTTTAAAATAACTGTCTAGAAAATAGTCATATTAAAAAAAAAAAAATCTTTGTTTGTTAACTAAAAAAGCTCCAAATTTTCAATTCTTTACATGTCGGCTCAGCATTGCCTTCTTGCTGTATCATTTAGTGATTACATTTCTCTGAGTATGTCAATTTAATTAAGTGCAGTCTGGGAGAGAAGGAGAAATTCTAATTCTTCTGGAGACTGAGAAATTACAAGTTCCAGAATGTAGCACCCCTGAAAGGCTTAAGGATTCTTGTCATGCGAAGCAAGACAACCCTCCCCTCCTCTTCCTGCTCGTCTGTTTTCACTCCCATTTTGAGTGTGGGCCTTGTTTCATGTCAAATGTTAGTGGGACATTAGCTGCTCAAAAGTGAGAAAAAGTCTCAACATTGTCATTATTGGAGATCTGTAATAGAACAAAAAGTGCAAAACAGGTGTGCTCAACTCTGCATAAATGTGTTATGGGGTTTGAGTTGGGGATTGGTTGGATGGGTTAATTGTTTTGGTTTTATTTTGCTTGTTTTATTTTTTTCTTTGAAAGGGACAGAAAATATGTTTAAGTTTGAAGTCTTCTGTAATTTGGTTCAATATCAAAGACATATTCATGCTCTTACTATAATTTGCATTGTTTGCTAGAAATAGCATCTTCACCATGACCTTTTCTTGGCTTACAAAAGTGTAAGAGCTGGAACAAAGAAAATGGAGGGCAGCCAACAAAACTATGGGTTTTATTTGTTGGTTGATATTGTATGAGGAATACTAAGATGTAACCCTCATCTTAGAATAACTGTGATCACTTCATCTGCTTCTCCTGACTGTGGAAATACTGGAGAATTTGACGGTTACTCTTGTGTTTGCTGAAGTGGCTGACACACCAGAAGGCTGTGCTACCATTCACCAAGACTTAGATGGGCTGGAGGGTTGGACAGGGAGGAACTTAATGAAATTCAGAAAGGGCAAGTGTAGAGGCTTGTATCTGGGAAAGAACAACCCCAGGTATCAGTATAGGTTGGGCACTGACCTGTTGGAGAGCAGCAAAGGGGAAAAGGATCTGGGGGTCCTAGTGGATGGGAGGTTGACCATGAGCCAGCAACGTGCTCTTGTGGCCAGGGGGGCAACGCCATTCTGGGGTGTATTAGATGGGATGTGGTCAGTAGGTCGAGAGAGGTTCTCCTCCCCCCGTACTCTGCCCTAGCGAGGCCATATCTGGAGTACTGTGCGATGCCCCAGTTCCAGAGGGCCATAGAACTGCTTGAGAGTGTCCAACGCAGATCCACCAAGATGATTAAGGGAATGGAACATCTCTCTTATGAGGAGAGACTGAGGGAGCTGGGGCTCTTTAGCTTGGAAAGGAGACGGGGAGGTGTTTATAAATAGGTGTAGGGTGAGTGCCAGGAGGGTGGAGCCAGGCTCTTCTCGGTGATGCCCAATGACAGGACAAGGGGCAATGGGTGGAAGCTGGGGCATAGGAAGTTTCATGGAACATGAGGAAAAATGTGTGAGGGTGACAGAATACTGGAACAGGCTGCCAAGGGGCGTTGTGGAGTCTCCCCCTCTGGAAATATTCAAAACCCACCCGTATACACTCCTGTGTGTTCTGGTATAGGTGATCCTGCTCTGGCAGGGGAGTTGGACTAGATAATCTTTTGAGGTCCCTTCCAGCCTCTGACATTCTATGATTCTGTTGGATTTTACTAGAGGAACATTGTGGTGTATTTAATTATGTAATCAAAATATTTTATGTCTTTATCTGGCACTGCAGTTACTGTTGGTATTAACCATTATTGTATGCGTGTATATTTTTAGTTCCTGGCAGTCTGTGAGTTGTTATTATGATATCTTAGCTTGTACGTGTTTCTTTAAAATATATTTTTCTACCAACCTTAATCCCAAGAATAAATGAAAGCTGGGTTAATATGTTCCATTTTGAAATACAATCTTCTGAAACATCTTTTTCTTCCTTTAGTCAGGCATACTCAATTATAACTTAATTTACTTTTTGTTTAGAAATATGCAAAGTAGTTCACTATTCTCTGTTACACTTTGCTTTTAAATAAATTGCATGAGAAATCATGACCTTGTGTTGCCAAAGGCCTAATGCTTTAGAAAGGGAGGTCATTGCTGCTTTTGCTCACAAGCATGGAGATGTGATAGCTGTACCGAAACATTCTGTGGTCCAGTGCATTGAGGCATTTTTCATAGCAAGATATAATCTAATTACTGTAACATACAAATTTCTTAAATAGTAGTTTTGCTTGTATTAGATCTTACAATTGCAAATGGAGCTATTAGGTTTTGCCTTATCTAGTATATAATATTCTTAAAGATTCAGATGCAGTGATTCTGCAGCTAAATGGCAAAAGCTGTTTATTGGTGTATACTGGAGTCGTGTGTACAATTACGGAATTTATTGTACTCAAAATAAATGTTGGTTTTTTTAGGGCTGGGGGAGATTGGCTCTTCACTAAAACATTCTTTAAAATATTTTTGTTTTGTGGAGGAATAAGAAGTACGTAGTACTAAAAAAGAAAGGAGAGGGAGAGAGAAAGAGAGGAAAAAGGCTTGAAGAAATTATTATGTGATGCTACTCATTCATGGTTCCCTCTGATATTGAGGGATTTTACATCAGGGTAAAATTTTTTTTTTCCCCCCAGTATAGAAAATGAAAACAATGAGGGTGTTCTCAGGGATGATTGGATAAAGATGCACTTTTTTGTTTTTATTTTCAGGATTTGGTTTAAATTTGTAAATGATAAATGCTTCTGTGAGAATACAGGAATTGTATTTCAGAAGACATTTCAGGAGTCTGAATTGTAACCAGACATTTCTAAATTGCCTGTAAAGAAACCACAAGAAATAGTTAAAGCAGAAGTAAACCTCTTAACCTAAATAGGTAGTAAGGGTATGTGTGGAATAAAATTTTTTTCATCTTACCTAGATTCATCGTTCAAGTGCCAGGCTACTGATAGAAACTCCTAGTGTTCTGCAAAGATAGTTTGTGTTGAAATTGCTAGTGCCTATGCCATTGCTTATATAGTTATGATCTGTAAGTTGGAATAAGTTCAGTAATTTAATGTAAATTTTGTTATATCAACATATTTTTCCTTTGCCTTTTGTTGTTGTTGTTACTGGTTGGCTATGAAGAGAAATACTAACCTCTATCTCTACTTAGCCTTTGCTAAAACTCTCCATTTTAAGTTTTAGTAGCAGCTGCTGAAATAAGCAGTCAGGTATTACATGGAACATGTATTCATTCATAGAAAAGGTGTAATAATTCAGCAGAAAGTTATTTTAGTTGTTTTTAGTGGCTTAGGAGTACTCTACAGAGATACTATGTTGGGTCAGTTAGAAATGAGAGTAAGATTTATAATCGAAGAGACATTTAATGAAGGTTTCTGTTCTAAAGCTTTGTTCTTGTTTGTGGTTGGAGAGAATTACTGGGCATGGAACCATTTACCATCTAGTCTATGTAAAAATTATATGCTAAATAAATACCTTTATTTAAAATACAAGGAATTGCAGCAAGTACTTGTGCAAATACAGAATGAAGTGCATCATATAAATTATATTGCAGAAAATTCCACCTGTTTTAGCAAGCTGTAAACTGGCAAATTTTTTTAATCCTTGCTCAGATTTTCTGCTAAATACTGAGGTTTTAATTTTTAGGTTTAGTTGTTTTCAGTTTCCTTCCAGTATCTGAAGGGGGCCTACAGGAAGGCTGGGGAGGGACTACTTATAAGGTCTTGTAATGACAGGACAAGGGGCAATGGGTTTAAACTGGCAAAGGGAAGATTTAGACTAGATGTTAGGAGGAAGTTCTTTCCAGTGAGGGTGGTGAGGCACTGGAACAGGTTGCCCAGGGAGGTTGTGGCTGCTCCCTCCCTGGAGGTGTTCAAGGCCAGGTCGGATGAGGCCTTGAGTAACCTGTAGTAGTGGGAGGTGTCCCTGCCTATGGCAGGGGGTTGGAACTGGATGATCCTTGAGGTCTCCTTTGAACCTTACCATTCTATGATTTAATTTTCATGGCTTAATTTGTTTTACAGAAAATAATACTGTGTTGCTTACTAAGACATCCTAACCTAACTGTTGTACCCAAACACAAAACTGTAATGAAATTCAGATGTAAACTTCTGTCCAAACAGTAATTAAAACCAAGACTTAGCATCACTTAAGCATGTACTTGCCATGGTGCAGTTCTGCCTTTGTTATGGTTTCTTGTATCACCTGCTGTTTCTTTGATCTGAAGGGCAATTTAAGTGGGAATAGTAATGTGGGGAACTGCTGGGCTTATGGTCTTTGTCCATAATATAGTTAGCAACATTGAATAGTAATTGTTAGAAGCTTATTCTCTCCTTTTTTTTTTTCCTGTTGCTGTCATTTTGAAAGGATTCCTCTCTGTGCTATTCTGTATACTAAGAGTACTGTTTTTCTTTTTAATACCAACCTAGATTTATTCTTATCTTCACAACTGTTACTGCAAAAGCCATTTTCAATTCTCTGTGTAGGTTGTTCTGTTCTAGAAAATGGTCTCTTTCAATATCAACATGCTTTAAGTAAGTTTATAAAGTGAATAATGCATAGGTATAGCAATTCATTTAGCTGTCCAAAATTTCCCTGTTCAAACTGTAATATTGTGTAACGAATTACCAACCAATAATTTTGATGTTATTTTTTTTTCCAGTACTTTGCTTGAAATCTTGCATGATGATAGTTAAAAAAACCAAAATAACACTAACATCCACACCATGAAGAAGAAACACCTCAAAACACTTAGAACCTTGTCAATCTACCTTTTATAATTCAAATTATCACTTGAAACATTGAAGATCATGTTGATTTTGGTACTTTAGTGATGTACTCTAAAAAGTTCAGAGAGAAGCAAACAGATCAATGTGTAAGGAGTGGTGTGGGTTTTTTGTTTTTTGGTTTTGGGTTTTTTTTTTGTTTTGTTTGTTTGTTTGTTTGTTTGTTTTTTTGTCTTTTGAGTACCAGCCTGCCTATTTCTAGATCCTCACAACTGTCATGGTATATAAACAGTAGCATTTATAGATGCTATTTAAGTTGAATTTAAGCTTCCTGATTTTTAACATTTAATTAAAAAATGAAAAACTTAGAATATTTCAGTAAAGCAGAATTTGGCTTCCTTGATTTACATTAAAAAAAAAAACCAGCATGTGCTAGCAATGGAAGCTTGTTTTCCTGGAAGGGCTAGGGGAGTTATGGTGTGGAAGTAGAGGAATGCCTTGAAGACCTTTGCTCTGCTGCGTATCAGTGGCTTCGGCTTACTCTGTTGTCCATGACAGCTGAAATCAGAAAGGAAGGAAATAGCTGTGATTGCAGAGAAGTGGGCTGGAAATTAGAGACCACCTAGCTACCACAGATCACACAGGAAAGCAGCATCCGTACATCTCCATGTGGTCATGCCACATCCTAGGATTTCTGCTTCTCTGGTCCTTTATACTCAGTGGGAAAACAGATGGCTGGTATTACTAAAAGGAAGCTTTTAAATGTTTGCAGTTTTTTTGGGTGCTTGAAGTAATGCAAACTGGACTTTGAAGTCTGGTTATTTTACTTCTTTTGATGTTTTCCTTCTTATGTTTTATAATTATGTGTAAGGCGTGAAGTTTGCATCTCACTGCTGCTTCTGTGGTTAGATATTTGTCAGGAGGAGTGAAAATTTCTCTCTTCTCTAAACTGATGTTCACTGTAAGTAATCAATCTGAGTTTGGGAAGTTTGGGGGGTTGAGGGGAAATGCCAGATAGTTAGGCAGTTTCACACTAGCGATTGGCGGAAACTCGATCTTCCGAAAGTTTCATTGCGCCACCAGAAAAAATCATGTCTGTATCTTCTTGACCGCACAAACTTTTATTTTTCTGTCTGGCAGGCATATATTTTATTCTGTGGTGAATGATTTCTGAGTCTGGACTCGGTAACTTGACCAAGGAAATTGGTGTGCTTGCCGATAGTACAAATGTGGTCCTATTGTGGGCAGTTTAGAATCATAGAATCAATCAGGGTTGGAAAGAACCACAAGGATCATCTAGTTCCAACCCCCCTGCCATGGGCAGGGGCACCCTACCTTAGAGCAGGCTGGCCAGAGCCTCATCTAGCCTGGCCTTAAACACCTCCAGGGATGGGACCTCAACCACCTCCCTGGGCAACTCATTCCTGGGTGTCACCACTCTCATGCTGAAGAATTTCCTCTTCATGTCCAGTCTGAATCTCCCCACCTCCAGCTTTGCTCCATTCCCCCTAGTCCTGTCACTACATGATAGCCTAAAAAGTCCCTCCCCAGCTTTTTTGTAGGCCCCCTTCAGATACTGCAAGGCCACAATAAGGTCACCTTGGAGCCTTCTCCTGTCTAGACTGAACAGTCCCAACTCTTTCAGTCTGTTCTCATAGCAGAGGTGCTCCAGCCCTCTGATCATCCTCGTGGCCCTTCTCTGGACATGCTCCAGCATGTCTACATCCCTCTTGTAATAGGGGCTCCAAAACTGGATGCAGTACTCCAGGTGGGGTCTCATCAGAGCGGTGTAGAGGGGGAGAATCACCTCCCTCGCCCTGCTGGCCACACTTCTGATGCAGCCCAGGCTCTGGTTGGGTGTCTGTGCTGCAGATGCACACTGCTGGCTCATGTTGACCTTCTGGTCCACCAGCAGCCCCAAGTCCCTCTCCTCAGGGCTGTTCTCCATCCAGTCACTGCCCAGCCTGTGTTTGTGCTTGGGATTGTGCCAATCCAGCTGCAGGACCTTGCACTTGGCCTTGTTGAACTTCATGAGGTTGGCTTGTCCCCACCTCTCCAGCCTGTCCAGGTCCTTCTGGATAGCATGCCTTCTGTCCAGCGTGTCTGCTGCACCATACAAGTGCCATCAGTTTCTTGACGAAAGGAAAAACAACTGTGTGAAATCAAGTCCTGCATAGACTTCTGTTTCTCAGAGGCAGTTGCTGTTGAATTCTGGGTAACATAATATAATAATGTGTCGTGTTTTTTTTTTTTTAAAGAGTGGGCAGAATAAAATGCTTTCAGTTGAATCAGAAAGAAATACAGAATTGTATTTGGAAAGAAAGATACAGAAAAATTACAGAGCATATAAAGGATACATGATAATCCTGTGTTATGAAGAGGTAATTAATTAATGTGAGATTATATTTTTCAAAATTAAATATTGTTCATTAATATTCAATATTCAGAACTCTTGCCACCCCAACCACTAATTTTAATAATACTTGATTCTTCACACAGTCATGGAAACTTTATACAGATAATAACAGGAACTAGAAATAACTGGTAATAATATATAACATATTGAACTGGAAGAGAAGATTCCTGTGGTCAGTGTACCACTTGCAGTCAATATGCCACTTGCCCAATAGATGGACTCAAGGAGCTCCTTTCTGCTTAGGACAGAAGGCAGTGGTGAATTACAAGAGGCTATAAGTATCTGCTCACAAAATTATCTCCTGACTGGCAGGGCTGGTTACAGTTTCAGACAGTACCCAAATGCTTTCAGGGAATTCTGTCACTGTCTTGTCATCTGTTGAGACTTCTGATTCTTCCCAGGCTTCAGCGTGCTGGGGAAAGGAAGCAGACAATCTCTGACTGGTCCTGACCTTTAGATGATCTGTGTATCTCCAGGACTTCCTGTCTTGGCAGGAGACTTTCAGGTGTAGGCAGGATGTCTTTTGCCATGTACAATCTCAGCACAATGTCACGCTGGCTATGCAGGCTGATTGCATGGAGACATTTAGAGCCTGTTCCTGGTAAACATGAAGCAGTGGAGTTTCCAGGCAGTTCAGGATACAATAAGGCAGCAGCAGCACATACAACAGCAGAGCACTGCTACAGTGACAGAGCAGGTTGTGTCACCTGCTCATCCCCTTTTATTAATACAGCACAAGACTAAATAGCCTTTGGACACAGAATAGCCAGTCAGAATGGCAGTTAGCCAGGCTTCACCGTATTAGGTGAAGCCATAGGCTTGCTTTACCCTTTTTAGGGCAGAGCACAGGCCTTGCACAAGACATACACAAGCTGAGCCTGTGCACCTTGTTTACAACAGGATGCAAACAAGTCTGGGCAAGCCAGAGTCCTTAGACTCAGTAGCTCCAGGTTCTTTGTCCTCTTTCCTGCGGTTGCTTCTCTCCAAAACAGAAGGAGGGAGATCAGAAAAACATGTCTGAGCAAGCCAGGACATGTATAAGCCTATTTTGGCTTGCTTAGGCCTACCGTGATACCTCCTTAAAGCTTCCCCCAACCCAAACTAATCTGCAATCCCCAATGCTCCTCTCGTCCCCTCGCCAGTGCCTCTGACACCCATAGGCCCCAAAAGACCTCTGCAGACCACAAACAGGCTCACTCCTTACATGTTTACCTAGATAAGTAACTCCCACCAGAGACAGCAAGCAGGAGGGAGAGGGAAGGAGCACAAGTTGGCCTCAGTGCCATCTTATAAAGACATGCCAGAATTATGGGATTGAATAGCAATATTACACTTCCCTGTGTCCATCCCCTGGACTCTAGTCCCTAGAGGATTTTTAACTCTGTAGTTCCCAATCCTACAACATAATGTTAGGAAAGACTGAAAAACATTTGTAGGTACAGTACCAGTCTTCCTCAGAATTATAAGGTACAAGCTGGGGAGGGGGAAAGGGGAGGAAAAAAGCTCCATAGATACCTTAGAGAAGCAGTAATGCTTCGTGTTGCCGACATGAGCGGAGAATTGATTATAACTTTTTTTTGTAGTGATGTTTTATCCTGCCACTATACTATAGTGCTGTTTTAAGACAGCTTCTGAAGTCAATATAATGTGCTTGCATTCACAGGCTTGTTTATTTGAAATTATAAAGGAAATTATAATTAGAAACAAAGAAACTTTCCACTTGATTTTTAACACTCCAGAGGTCAAAGCGAATGTGTTTATGTTGCTTACCCTAAGAGACTGCAAGTGCTTTGATCCCAAGTTACTGAGGATTACATACTCAGTCTAAACTATTGACTTTAATAATTATATTAATAAGAAAATGTATTTCACATTAGAATCGCAAAATTTACTGACATTTGTGTTTCTGGAAAATAGTAATGTCATTTAGAAAGCCTTTGTTGTAGATTCAGCTAAGAATATCAGATCTTTTAAGCTAGAAGACAAAAGCCTGCTCCTTCTTGAGAAGGAGCAAGTTATATAGCAAGTTATATAGCAAGTGTTCTAATTTTCTGTGCTTATAAGAGGTAGTTTTTATTCTAATTCATTAAATAGTCTGGCCATCTGACATGTGCTTGTGCAAAAGGAAGAAGAAATTCAGGCTTTTGGTTAGTAACAATAGAAAATCTCCCAAGCCTGCATCTGAGCCTGTGTTTTATGAAATTTTTGTAAACTGCTGTGACTCAACTTCTGTTATGAAAGTCTGTGCCTCGACCATGCCTGGCCTCCATGTTGGTATTGACAGCTTATTTGATGCTGTACTTTATTTTTAGAAATGGATTTACTCAGGTAGGTATTAGTTGAGCAGGTTTTGATGTTCATTGCTTTTTGAGTGAGCCAGTCAGTGTGGGAAGCTGCTTTGCCCTGTTGGCTTACTTTAAAATGCCCAGGCTTGTGGCTTGCTCTGCCATTAGAAGCGAGGTCTGGTTGTCAGCAGAAACCTTCCATTTACTCATGTCTGCTGATGTGACAGTGCTTCTGCTTTCAGAGATTTCATCTCTTTACTGAGCAGCTAAAGAGAAGTCATTGTTCCTACCAGAGTTGTATTATTTGCAGCACTTGAGGTTAAGGGATGGAGGAACACTTGTGACAACCTCCAGCAGCTGGTGATATCTGCTGATACGGTGAGGTCATTGTGAAGAAAAGGAGATGAAGCCATGGAGAATGTGTGTTAATTGCAGCCTCCTGCTTGTAGATTGCCAAGTGTCTTCTAGTAGTAGAAAAGGAGAAAATTTGAAGTGATTAAGTGCAATGGCTTGAAAAAGCAGAGAGCCAGAGTTTAACACAGAGGATAAGGAAAGCCTGAGGTCTGCCATGCATTGGTGTTATATACTGGTTGGACTTGATGATCTTAAAGGTCTTTTTCAGCCTGAATGATTCTTTGATTCTGTGATCATTATAGAAAGGTAGGGGTCAGAAGGAAGATCTGAAGATCAAGTCCAACCTCCCTGCAGAAGCAGAATCACCTAGGGCAGGTCACACAGGAAACAGATGGATCTTCGATGTCTCTGGAGAAGGAGACTCCACAACCTTTCTGAGCAGCTTGTCCCAGTACCCTGTCATCCTTACAATAAAGAAGTTTTTCCTCCTGTTGAGGTGGAGCTTCTCATGTTTGTTGTCTGTTGCTTGGCCTGTCACAGGGCACGACTGAAAGGAGATGGGCCCTTTCTTGACACCCACCCTTCAGATATTTGTAAACATGATTCTTAACAATGAATGAATCAGACTTCTGCTTGGTGGTAAATTCATATTTCAATATAACCTTTCAAGTGTTGGATCAAAGCAAAGACAGATGGTGGCATTAGAAATTTGGATAAGGGCATTAGATATTAGGGTTAGGGAGTCACAGTGAAAGTCCCAAAATGGATGGGGTTGTAGACCATGAGCTGAGATGAATGTTAAGAACAAGACTGAAGCCAGCTAGAGGAGCTTCTGGCTCAGACACGTTCAAGACAGAGAAACAACCACTGGGGCAGGAGATACGGGGAGAGGCTTTTGAGACATGAAGAGTATATGCTCTGAAAAATGTTTCTGGAGACATATGAATGGAGAGACTTGAGTGACAGGAGATAGTCTTTAGGACTATATAGAGTCTCTGGATCTCTATGTGAGAGAGGCAATGTGAGACAAGGCAGTATTTATGGGACCTCATGGTAGCCCCAGGACTACATACACTTCATGGCTGACCTGCCTGACTCTTCACTGGAACACTTGGGACAGGGAGACCACGTAATGAACCATCACACTAACCCATCTAACTTCTCTTGCTGAACGGTGAAGTCATGTAGGCTGTAAAATCATGTCTACATCTGTGGTGGAAATGTTTTGTTATCTGAGCCCATGCAGTCTTAAACTGTGACAGTTGTTCAGGAGACAGTGTCTGAAGTGGAGCCTTGATGCAATGAAAGCATCCTAATAAAAACCACAGACTACTTATCTATGGGATGTGTAGAGTTTTATATTGATGCTCTTTCCTGGCTTTTTAAAAATCCTAATCTCTTACTTTTCCTTAGTGCTGCATGATTCACATGCTGATCTGACACGGTGCTTTGTAGGTGTATAGTGAAGAGATTTAGCTCCTTATTTGTATCCTCTCTGTTTGGAAATGTTGTCCTATCCCATATCCTTTCTATGCTACTTACCAGCATCAAAAGACTTCTCAGAGTCACACAGAGGAGGAAGGGGGAATAAGATACAACTGGAAATACTGCCTGTGAATGCATGCAAAGACAGTCTGTTGGATATTTGTATTCCATAGCCAGGAAACCCTTTTTTAAAACCAAAACAGCTGAAATTAATGTTTAAACGTGTTTTGACAAAATATTGATGTGCCAGTTTGAAATACTCAGTCACCATTTATTAACATTAGCATATTATAGTGTTCACAAGATAAAACTGACAATGCACTGAAAGACTATAAAAAATAAAACAAAACAAAACAAAAGCAACCAGTGAAAGAAAATGTTGTGATAGTGAAAAGTATCATCCTACCACCTTGAAGTGGATCTCTAAATTCTTCCTCTGGACAAATCCTATTGTTTTACTGAGTAGTCCATATTTCAAGGTAGGAGTTTTATATGGAATTTCAAACAATTTTTGTTTGTAGGATAAGCAGCAGAAGTGAGGTTAAAGTGCAGCCTTCTGAGCTGTTGAAAGTGTGCCTAAGTAGTAGTTGCTGCACAGTGCAACAAAAATGGTGTGACAATACTGAGAATGTAAGTGCTGCTACAGCCACATTTTTTAATAACAGATATGGTCATTACTTGATAACACAGTGCAGTAGCTGTCACAAACTGTTTTTCCCGTTAGGAAGACTGTAATTTTTCTTTTTGATAGTTCATTTTTCAGGGCATTAGTGTGCTAACCATAATGACAGTGACTTTCTGAGTTAATTTTTTTTTGCTTCCTTTTCTAGTAGATTTGATATAGAACATAAAAACTATTAAAATGACCAAAACAGAAAAGTGAGAAAAAGAAATTCAGCTCTCCATTTTATATCCAGTTGCTTTGACCACTTTCTCTGTTACTTATTAGAAGCTTAGACAGTTTAGTGACTGTTTTTCAGGCACTATTTTCCTGAGTAATAGAGCTTCGCAGTCATTATAAGATGATTGACATGGGTTAGGAACTCCCCCCCCCGCCCCGACTAGCTCAGAGAGCTTAGAAGTAAGCTGAAGCTATATTTACAGCATGGCAAAATTTGCAAGCATATATATAGACAATATATTTGCAAGTATTTACAACTATATGCAAATTAGAAATAATACAGAGATCCAAACTCTCTCCCAGACAAAGAAAAACTGCCCAGAAGGGCTCAAAGCTGCCCCTTCTTTCTCCCTCTCTCTCTCCCTTTCCAGTCAGAAATCAAAACAAGCAAGTCAAGAATGCTTACTTGTTATCTTTTAGTGGAGAGATATTAGAGCTGAGTGAAGAGGAAGTGAATAGATCCAGCAACACAGACCAGCATGCCCAAGGTTATTTACATTTTGGCTTTTTGTCGCTCTCAGCAAACCAACGAATGACATAGACTTCATTATTATTTTCTTTTCACAACCAATGATCTAATTTCTCTCATTAAAATATTGCAATTAGCCTCAAACCAGCACAACAGTGCATGAGTTGTTGGTCTTCTATTGAATTCCTCTTGGGGTATGTTTTGCTGTAAAATACTTTTTGCATTGGCAAGTATTGCTTAAAATGCGTGTCTGGACACATAAGGCCTTTGTTCCTGGAAGGAGAGCTCTCAGAAGAGGCTGGGAATCTTCATGTTCTTTGGTTCTATGGTGTTTTTTTCTGTGATGCTCTTAACTTTTGTGATTCTAAATGTTATGTAATAGTAAATGTTCTAAACATCTCTTGGCACTGATGTTCTGCACTGTGATGGGACTGCAAGGGATGAGAGTTACAAAATAGGAAAGCACTTGTGTGGCCATTTGTGTCCTTTACTGACACAACTCGAACTAGTGTTGTGCAGTGCCTGGGGACACAGTGATGACAAGTGAGATGAGAGTGGTATCTGATCAATTGTAGCTAATAGTTTCAGTCAGCTACCCTGGATTTCTTGTCAGATGAGGCTTGCTAAACAGTGTAAGCTGGTGAATCTAGTGTCCTTGTCCCAAAAAGGTTAATGAGGTATGAATGAACCAGGTGTCCTGCTGCTGGCAAGATTGAGGTTATGCTGAATTGTTATCAGAGCAAAAGAGTTCCTCGTGATACAAGCTACTTAAAACACTTCAGTGCAAAATGTCCTTCAGCTTATTTTTACTGGAAATTACTCCTGTTCATATGTTTTAGGAATTACGTTAGTTGCTTTTAAGAGACTTTGAAGCATATACTCTGACTAGGGAAAAAAAGTCATAAGAAATTTCACTTTATTTTATACAGAATGCATCAAAATCAAAGGCAAAGAAAAAATCTACTAAAACCCAAGAAGCCAAAAAAATCTTGAAGAAGAAGTTTAAAGTCAACACAAAAATAGTCTTTACTGAAGATGGAGAGGTAAGATCAAAAATAACTGTGTTTTGATGAAAACTAAATTTGTAGTTTCTGTAAAAACAAAAATTCTTTTTATCTGTGTAAGAAGATAGAGGTTACAAAAGTGCATGGTTTCCATAGTGGGTTTAAATTTTGCAGATTCCCATTTAGAATTCAGTTCCACTGGGTAAAAGAGAAATGCTGAGCACTGGCCTCTTTTTCACCTTTGTATGTGTAAGATACTTCCGTGAGAACTGTTAGTATATGTGCAGAACTGTACCTCTTTTCTACCTGTTACCTTCCATTTAATCTGAAACCAAGACCCTGTTTTCCCCAGTACAGAATTGTTAAAAAGTTTTCCTGTGGGAGCTTTGGCAAATATCTACAAGTCTTGAGTTTGTATACTGAAATGAGAAGTCTCTGATTTTATTTCCAGCATTTGCCATTTCTAGATTAAAAGCTTCATTAGGAAAGTCAAGGAAGTACCAACATTTCACCTGCTGGTGCTGATGTAACAGTACAGTAAAATTTGCCAGTAATATAATAAAATTTTTTAATAGCCCCCTGGAAAAGGGTATTGATTTTATATAGTGGGAGAAACTGCTGTGGATTCTAGTCACTCTTGGGTTTCATTGTAGCAATAACCTCACTAGCAAGTCTCCATGCTCTATAAACTTTTTCAGCATTTGATTCCACAGCTTCAGATGCTGTGCATGTTGTTTTGCCACTCCCAGCAATAAGAAAAAAATAGCTTTTTAAAAAAACTCTATACTAATTTCAGTAAGGCATAAACTGAAAGAGAGTTCACCTTTACAAGTGTTTAATTTGCTTTTGTGACCAAATTAAGCATTTTATATTGCAGATGGTGGGAGTGGAGCTGTGTAATTACTGACATTAGACAAAATTTAAAAGGTTTTAGAGGTTGCCCAATTGACTGGAAATTATGTCTTCAGATATTTTTAGATATTCAAAAGCTGTCGTCTCATCTTCAAATACATATGCAAATGCTTTATCTGTTCAAAAGAATCGAGGATGAAGAAAAAGAAAAGCACAAAGGTTATAGTTAGAAAAGTAGCACAATAGGGAAGTTGACTTACTCAATTCTGAGCTCTGTAAAACTGTGCTTTAAAGTTTTACCATTCTGATCCACATGCTTCTATTTGATAAAATAAAACTCCTTTAAGAATTTTATCTTTCTAGAAAATAACAAGTGCACACACTCCATTTTGCAGAAGGAAATGGAAACACTAGGTTGGGTTTATCAGTATCCAGGTGAATAATACCCTGTGTGCCTTAATGAGTCCTGAGCATGTTTGGTTCTCCATTTGTTTATGAAAGACATTCTATATTTTCTGCCATATAGTTTCTCTTTAAGAGTTAAGCAAGAATGATCTTGCAGAGACTACCTCCAGGTGATGTCTGCTCATATCATGAGTGTAAATTATTAGATCATAAAACAGATGAGAATATTTTTTTGTGTGTGTGCACCTAGTCTTTGGCTTCTCTTTAGAGTTTCAGATGCTTCAGGGAATGAGAATGTGTTCAGCACATCACCCACAAGTCAAACTTGAAGCATCAAATGTTTCTGAACCCCTCCACATCTGTTCTCCTTCATCTCCCCAAAAAAATGAGCTTACAGTCACAATTTTTCATGCACTATGTTGAAGGTTTATCTCATTTTTCTCTCAGTTAATATGTTGGAATATTGATTGTTTACATGAAAACACAGTCTTTAGATTTACTAGAGTTTCATTCAGTTGCATGTATTTTGGAGAGTCATTTCTTGAAAGTACATAATAATTTTTCTTCCAAAGTGACTAGCTGGACTGTAAATCATTTGTTCCATCAAGCAAAGAAAAAAACAGGGAAGAAGTTCATGTGAATCCATTAAACAGTAATATGGTGTCATATGGAGAGATTATTTCCAAATACTCATTTTTGACCGATGTTAAGTAAGTTATCAGAGTTTGTACTGTGCAAAAGTTTATTTCCTTTGGAAACGTAGTCTAGAAAAATAGTGTACTGGAATATTAAGGGCATCAAAACTTTGGTGTGGGAAAAATTATTCTAACCACTATTTTTCTTCTTGGCATGTAATTCAGTTAGTGCAGCAGTGGCCACCTGTGCAGAAATCCAGTTTGGTGAAAGCAGATGAAGATGATGATGCTAATGGTATCAACTTAGATAAAGCAAGAGAGATACTGCAGGAAGAGGACAAATTTGACAAAGAAGAATACAGGAAGAAAATAAAGGAAAAACATAGGGTAAGTTGATTTCTATCTATAGACATTCTGATATGGATTGCTCAGTGAGGAAAAATAAATATATTGTGAAATAAGTGTGATACTAGTTCATTAAATTAATCAGCCTTTTTAGGACTACACTGCATACAGGAAGACTTCTGATGGTAAGTAGCTGGATAAACCAAAGCCTGATGAAATGACAGTTGTTGATTACAGCGGATCTTTATTTATAACTTTAAAATCTGCTAGGAGTTTAGTGGTGGTATCGTTTTTTTAAAACTGTGTTCAATGAAAGGGTTTGTTTAACAAGAATAAAGTGTTGCTTGACATACGTTCTCTACCAAATGATGAAGATGTTTAGGGGAAAGGTAGAAGCAGAAGACGTGTTCAGACTACTACTTGCTCAACATTCAGTGTTGCATTTCAGGTAGGCAGAAGTGTGAGCTTTGTGCAGTGGTGTTAATAGGGCTATCAGAATTTATTTCCTGAATTACTCAAATAATCTCATACAATTCTGGCTGTCATTTGAAAACTTCAGCATCTGCACTCTGGTTTTCCTCTGACATTTAAAAAACCTTAAATTGCAGACTCTAAGTTTGCAAACTGCTTCTTTGTTACGTACCAAAGAAGAATTTTCTGACCTTATCATGTACCAGTCAAGTGGAACACATTCTCTGAGTTCAGGGATCATTCTGTTAGTCATTGTGAGAAGGGTTTGGATTTCTCCAAATAAAGGATAAATGCAAGATCCCAGGACTATGCTACTCAGCGCCTGCTATGTGCTCAATCTTCTAATTTCCAAAGCATTAAAAGTTGTTGTTTTATTACCCTACTCTGCAAATGCTGACTTCATCCAGTTTGAATTTATCCACTGATTGCTAGTGGTTAGTGCTGGATGTTCTAGTGCCAGTTAAAGTTTGTGATTGAACAAAATGATCTGGAGAGAGTTTATGTTGATGCACTAAAGCGTTCCAGTTGAAGTCAATGCATATTTCACACATTTAATTTGAGAGTCAACTACTATAGTCCTGTTGTTTAACATCTACAAGAAAATCTTACCTTTGCTTTAGCAGTGTTGCATTGGAAAGTAGCTGCAAAGAAATAGTGATTTCTGTGCTATAGGTGAAATCAGTCAGTTTTACAGAAAACCAGATTTCAGTGATGCAGCTTAATAAACAAGGAGCGACTGATTTCTGACTTACACTCAGTCTGCTATTCACTAGCAATTCATATACTTCTAGTGATACTTTTAAATGTTTGAAATCAGTCTTTGATCATTAAATGTTTAATCAGGTGGTCTGTTAACACAGTTTAATTGTTGTAATACTGCAGAGAACAAATTACATTGATCAGATATTTACCAGCACTGAAAAATATTTCAGCTGTGGACATACTATGAAAAAAGAATCCTTTTCAAAAGCGGGGCAGGCAAAATGAACAGGACTGGCCACATCATCAATATTGTGCCATTTTTTTGATAATTATGGAAAGTATCAAGTTTCTAGCGACCTATCTTACTGCAGGAATATTTTTCACATTATGCCTAACTGTTGTCCTTTCTGAAACAAATTAAAATAACTAAATGGTAGTATGAAAAAAAGAAAGAAATATATTTTTTTAAAAAATATTTCTGGTTGAGGTGGTATGAAATCTGTGTCTAGTTTTTAGGCAGCCTTAGAGCATCAGTCATTGCAAGCATATTCAGAGTTTTCATTTGTGGCTTAACAATTTGAGGTGAAAGCTAATTGATGTGGTAAATTTTCTTTACAATTTCCTGATTGTAACCCCCCCCCCGCTTTTTTTTTTAATGGTCTTACAAGCAATTTAGTATCCTATTAGTGAAATTTAAAATCAACAGAAACTTGAAAGAAGGGTAAGTGAGGTGGTACAGAGTTTACTTCATCAGAACCTCGTTTGCCTCCTTGGAATCTCACTAGCCTTGTAGTTAAAAGTGATCTTTAACTTTAGAAGGCACTCAAGCTCAAAATACCAATTCATTTTATGTATTAATTTGTACAGGTTATGTAAAGTAAGGCTGCCACACAGATCTAATGTATTTCTGTTACTCTGCCTTATTGCTAAGTCTATCTGGGACCCTTGACTGTCATCTATTGCTGCTTAGGTAATAGCTGTAATAGAAATGGGAAAATGTACAAAGTTCTGCTCTTTGGCCTCATCCAAGAAGAGACAAACACCATCTCCTTTCTCTTGGGTCATGTTAAGCTGGTCTAGTGAGCAGAAGATGTACTCTTCCAATGACCTATGCAGAAGGATACACTTCCTCTGTGGGGCAGATACTGCTCAATCTTTCGCTTTCCTTTCTGCAATAATGCTAATTATTTCATTCCTATCTTAATTTCCTTCCTGCAAGCAGACTGTGATTGTCCATTAGACATCTTTTTTAACAGCAGATGTGACAAGTTTCTGATTCCTGATTTTTTTTTTCACCTTCATTACTGAACTCTCAAACTACAACTCTTTCCTCTTTACCTTTTTGAGAAAGCTATAGTGAAGTGTCTCCTCTCTGCTTTTGCTTCAGATTTTCACAAAGTCTTTGCTTAACATTTTAATCAATTTAACTTTCTTTGTTGCTTTACTTTCAGTAGCTTTCTTGTATCTTGATTCCTTTTCCCTCATCTTAATTCTTTTTTTCATCCTACTGCAGCTGATGCTTAGTGTTATTTCCTGCTTTGTATGTTTTGCAGTTCTTATTTTTTCTTTAATTTTTGAATCGTGCTAGGTCTATTGAATTTATTATGTGGGTAGATTAGAAGACTACTAGAGACAAATGTGTTTTCATTCTGCATAAACCAAATGTAGCAGTCTGCTACACGGTTAGGTAGATCAGTAATCAAAAAGTCCTCTGAAGTGGAATGCATGGTAATACTTGAAGTCTCTACATTGGCTTGAAAATAGCTACTTAGAATAACAAAGTAATTTATGGAAGGCTATATGAGAGCATATGTTGTTTCATCCAAATTTTTATATTTTGATTTAGATAGTGAGTGACTGTAGGAAAAGCAATGTTTTTATAAATATTGTAATTTTATGGATCATCTTCCATTGAGAATCCCTGTCTTATAGCTTCTTTCATATATTCTTCAAGATAAATATCTTTTGGAATAAAAAAGGAAGTCTAAAATCAAAACTTTCAGAAAATAGTTTTTGTTTATGTTTTTAAAAAATGTTTCAGGTTAGTATAAACTGTAACCCTTAATATGAACTTTCCTTGCCAAACTGTTTCTGATGAAGAGCAAAACTATTCAGAAAATATCCACAGGCTGCTGCTTTTAAATCCATTTGTGAATGCCATTTAAAGAAGCACAGTTTTCAGTATGATCAGAAAAATATTTTTGTGCATTCATGAGATGCTTAGATTAGATGTGATGAGATGTGTCTTGCAGTGCCTTTAAGGCTTGTGGAAACTTGCAAAGCATCTATGCTATAATTAGGTTTCTTTCATGAGTCTCACATTTTGTTATCCTCTCCTTCCTCTGCAAATGAAGAAAACTTGAAATTCAGATGGATTAAAATAAATAAAAATCCGAGGTGTAATTGTGATGTAATTAACACTTATCGAAGTGTTGAAAGCAAAATAAATTTTACCAGTTGAGCACAAGGGAAAGGGCAGCAATACTGATATAGATGATGTGAAAAGAATTCTATATTAATGGATATTTAATGACAGCCCAGCGAGAGCTATATATTTGAGCTCTTTTCAAATGTGTAAAATGTTATTAAAAACAATAAAGAGAGAAGTGAATAAAGTATTCAGAACGTGTTCTCACTCTCCATTTTTCAAGTTTTCAGCTGAAAATACACTGTCGTTAGGAGCAAAATAGTGGCAGAAAGGGATTCATCTTGCTTTTTAATAACCTCTCTTTCTGTATAATAACCCAAGCTCAGAAAAATGCCCATTGGTGATGAAGGAGAAATGAACAGAAGCCTTATTTCTTACCTCTTTCCAGTAAGATTTGCTGTGAACTTGGGATGATCAAAGTGAGATGATGTCTAGAAGGATTTTTTTAAATTTTATTTAAGTGATGTTAAAATTTCTAAAGCTGAGGCTGTCTTCAGGGGCCTGATACTGCAAGATGTGGTAGTTCCATACCTCCCTGGAAGACATTAAATAACTGTGAGTGTAGAGGTATGACAGCAGTTAGACTTCAGGTCACAGGGAGCATCTTCTGGAAGATGCTGCACTGTAAGCATTGTACCAGTTAGACTTCAGGTCACAGGGAGGTATCTTTCAGAAGATGCTGCAGGGTAAGCATTGTACTGCAAGTCTGTATTTTAGATGTAATGTATCTCCTGTATTTTTGAGGCTCCTTGCAGAATCTTCTAGTTCCTCCTGATGTTACCAGGAGGAAACTGGAGATAGTTTGCATCCCTTGGGCTGCTGAAGTGGTACTGATAGGTATCACCTGAAGTTTAGAGTTCTGTGATCTCTTAGTTTTGCTCATGCTGTTGTATTTCAGTAAAACACAAAGAACTATTTTTGAAAGTGTATTGAAACAGGATAGTTCTGTTTGGTTTGTTTCCTGTTCCCTAAGTGCCTTGTTAATTAAATAGTTTTAATGATGAGGATATACTGTGGTATTTCACCCTTTGTATATTTGCTCTTTTAATTAGTATTACTTTTTAACTATTTCCAAGGCTAAAAGAGAAGGTTCTTCATACCAGACTTTATGGAAAGACTTCCATAAAATAAATAAGTTGTAGTATCAGGAAGACTATACTTATCCTAGTGAACTTATTGAATAACTTTATGATTAAGATTTATTCTTGAAAACGGAAGGTTGAACACTGGTAGTGGAAGCCAAATGCCATAAATTTCGACTTGGTAAGTTTCTTCTGCATGTCTGTTAGATGGAGGCTTCTGCTGTTCCAGGCTGCAGACCCAGCCCTATCAAGGCTGCAGACGTGTTGCACAGTTGCACGTGCACAGTACTAATGTGGGAGGCACAGAGACGAGAGGCGGAAGTAATAAATGCAGGCAGCACTCTCAGAAACGTGAGCAGCGGAGGCAGAACAAGCTCATTCCTTCTTGTTGGCTTATTAGGACTGATGTTTGCTAGCAGAGCTATGAACATCTTTACTTCTTTAATTCACAAGCACACTCACATTCACCTATCCCTTAAATAATAGCATGAACCCTAGATATGTCTGGTGTCCAGACCCCCAGCATAGGACCTTATACAGTCACTGGCCTTGACCTTGTTTTTTTCTAGGTGCAAGCCTTTCCATGCAGTCTCACAGTGCTTTTCAAACATTCTGTAATAAGTTTGCTCTTTCCCATGAGACTGATAAGCATAGATAACCTTGCTCTCTTGCTCTTATCAGTTACGAAGTTCTGTGTGAATTTTCTCAAGGTTGTACTGGTGTGATTCCTTTGGTGTTCATCTGTCTGTGACTTAGGAGTTCAGTTCTCTTGTTCCTGTCTGCCTTACCCCTCATTTGGCTTAGTGTTTTTGTTGTTCAGTTTATTACTTTTTCTCCCTTTATCTCATTGTGAACAGGATATCCTTACAAACCACATTATTATGTTCAGGATATCCCTAGAGGGACCATCCACATAGATTTAAACATGGAGTTCAAAAAGAGTATTTTCTAAGTTTTGCTTCAGTATATAGAGGAGAAAGTGGGAAAGAGCCTGTATCTTAGTTTTATATTAATTCTCATGCAATTCTTTTGAATCTGGAATGGATGCATTCTCTGAGGAAGAAAAGTGGTGTTATAATACTGGGGATCATATAACAGTGTCTGTACTAAATCTAGAGCTGATGCTTTAAAAATATGAATATTCTAGGTACATTTAGGGGAAGAAAAGGTACTAAACAGCTATGTATAACATCTGGCATGGTTGGAGAGGGTACTTGGAGAAGTATGGTCACATCATGACGTAAAATCGTATGAATGTAATTTATTTGATGAAAGATGCACCTTATGTAAGAACTTGGAGAAAAAGATGCAGGATCACTTATGAAGGAAGAGTTAATTTCCTTCAGTCAGATATCTGCAGGTTAGAATCAAACCTGCAGTTATCTGAAGGTTAGAATCAAACTCTGAGTTTATTTTTAAAAGCAGTAATGTTGGTAATTTTAACTAGTAGGAGAATAATGGTGAGACCAAATCAGTTAAGATGTCAGTCTTAGGTCAGACTGGAAAGCTCTCAAGGGAGAATGCCCTGTATGTTGCCTCTTCCTTTTGGCAGCTCCCCTCCAACAGGGCTCTAGGCTTTGTCTTGCTCCCAGTTACGTTTTTGCAAATAATTTTTGCTGATTACAGAGTAGTTATTATTTAAACAGGTTTGGTTTATAATTTTATAAAATAATGCTAAAAGTACTTGTAGCGTAGTAGATCACTGAATACTGTGTATAACAGTTCAGGAAACAGAAAATATGTCCTAGAAATTATCAAATTTCTACTCAAGATTTAGAGAAAAAATAATTATATGCAGTTAATAAAAAGTAAAACATGCCATAGAGCTGTCCTGGTTTTGGCTGAGATGTAGTTAATTTTCTTCCCAGTAGCTGGTGTAGTGCTGTGTTGTGGATTTACCATGACAATAATGTTGCTAACATGGTGACATTCTAGTTGTTGTCCAGCAGTGCTTACACTAAGTCAAGCAATTTTCAGCTTGTCATGCTGCCCAGCCAACAGAAGTTGGGGATGCACAAGAAGCTGGAAGCAGACATAACCAGGACAGCTGACCAAAACAAGATGAAGAGACACTCCATGCCATATGATGTCATGCTAAACATTAAAACTGACGGGAGTAGTCCACTGCTAAGGGACTGACTGGGCATTGACTGGTGGTGAGCAATTGCTTTGTGCTGTTATATCACTATTATTATTTCCCCTTCCTTTTCTATCTTATTAAGCTGTCTTTATCTCAGCCAAGGAGTTCAACTTCTTTTTTTTCCTGATTGTCTTCCCCATCCTACTGAGGAGGAGTGAATGAGCAGCTGTGGGGTGTTTAGCTGCCTATGGGAGTGTTTAGTTGCCTGCTGGATTAAACCACAACAGCACAAACCATTTAGTATGCTGGAAGACAAATGCACCTGTGAAAAATAGTATTTGTAGTTTGAAATCAATCAATACATTAATTCTGAAGAGAGACTGTATTGTATTTCAAAGGAAATAATCTGAAGGGGGAAAAAATCTTGATGAAATATTATGCTCTTTATTAAGTAAAGCACTTGAATAGTTCTTCACTTTGAGGTGAAATTTCAGTGTAATTGTACAGCTGGTTTAATGCAGTGCTGGGTGAGGATGATAAAATTCTCTCATGAAAAGAGTGTTCCAGCATAGGAACAGAGATATAGAGGGAAGAGGTTGCTGCTGAGAGGTTGCTGCTGAGAGGAGTGTTCAGATGAATAGCAAAGAAGGAAATATTAGAGATGGAGAGATCTGTAAAATAAATCAAGAGAGTTTTACTTTGTTGGGAAGCCCGAGCCCTCTCAAGCTATTGTGTGCATGCAGTGCTGCCGTTATGTTCCAAGCACAGAACTATTATGGTAAGGGGAATGGACACTGATCGGGGAGTGACAGGCATCCCTTTTCAGTCTTAGCAGCAGCATCTGTCCAGCCTTGCTGTGCTGCTGCTGCCAGAGACAAGGGCTTGCTTGCTGTTTACTTTTCTTGTATTTCAACAGCTGGATAGGCTACACTTAAAGCTTCAGATGCCCATGAATGTATTCTAAAAGTTTTCCAGCAAAGTCAGAGTTCTTGCCCTCATCTTGTTCATGTGAAGAATAAGAAAATGAAATAACTGCGAGTAGGTTGTTCATGTACAGCCTAATCAGAAAATGGAGCTGTGGGTGGAGGCCAAAGTGCATGCTTAACTTCAGCTAGGGTAGAGCTGCAGCATTAGTACTGTAAAGGGAGCTTCCATGACAGGCTTCTTATCCTGCTGGAGGATTTAATGGCACAACTGCCCAAAATCCTGACCTCTACCTGTCATGGCTCTTTGAGACAACCTAGCAGCTTTTGATGGGAGCTATACCTGTCGCTTGCTGAGGATTCAGGTACTAGTGGGTACCTGTATCTACATGATCAGGCACAGACAGCTGTGGGATTTTTCTGCCTTCTGTCAGATCTGGTGTATGAGACCTAAATGTTTCATTAAGAGTGGCTGCATTAGGCCAACTTAAGAACCTGTAGCTTTTCTAGATTATTAATTCTCATTCTTAAGTGGTATCACCTCTTCAAAACCAAAAAGCAGCCACAGAATTAGATAAAGTGCGTGTTCATCATGCTTTTCCCTCTACTTTTCTCTAGAAAATACTAGTGGTATTTGCAACGTGACTCCCATTGACATAGTCATTAAGTTTTTAATTCACGGCTTTAAATGTTACTTTTAAGCACCATTAACTAACTTGTCTTGTAATTCTGTTGAAACTGTATTTTGAGTTAAGATTATCTTCACCTCTGCCCATGTTTGTGTTGTGCATATGAAGGGTTGAAATGGAAGGGTCTGTGAAATCATTTGAAAAAATCTGTTTGTTACCTTTAGGTTTAGAATCTGCCTCAGATGCCATTTGCACTTTTCCTGTGTTGTCTTAAATAAGTAATATTAATCCTACATGTTTCAGTTTCCCTACCTATAGAGTAAACCTCAGCTCTATGGATGAGGTTTATATTGTTATGTTTATGTAGTTTGTTGCTTGAAGAGATTATTTAATAGATTTCTAAACCCAAATGTTAAGAGAATAAAAAAAAAAAACCAAAACCCTAAACAAATTATGCACAAAATAATCTAAAAGCTCTCTCTTTTCCCCCTAAAGACACTAAGATTTGTTAATTTTAGCGCAATCATTTTTCTATGTAATTTCCAGATTTAAAAAAAAAAAAAAAGTTAATAAGTTGATTCAGTTGTATCTTTCAGTTGGGAATGTTGGCATGTGTTGGTGGTTGGAGCATTGCTGCATGTAGATGATTTGCTAATCATTATAACAACACAAATATTACACTATATAGCAATGCAAAATGTAGCGATGGCCAAAAAGTGACTACTGAGGCAGAATTTTCTTACCCAACCTGTATTCAGTCACTCTTATTCTACTTAAAAATAATTAATAAATAGTTTTCATTAATTCTAGTTTTTCTTCTATCTACCTGATCATAGCAAAACTGCCATGGAAGTGGGCACAGTTTGCTTCTGTATTGCTGTCACGTATGTGCTGATCATGTTGTTAGAAGTTTGTAATCCTAATCTCTGTGGACTGGTGCCATGCTTATTAGAGCTGGATTCTCAGATACCAAGTTGCTTGCAAGCTGAGCAGTTAAAAATAATAATAATAAAAACATATTTTGCATGTAAGCAGCACAAGTGGTGTGAAATCTGAGAAAAGACAAGCGTGGGATGCCACAGTGCCATTTATTAAGTCATATTTAAAAGCATATTTTTGCTTTAAAATGTGGGTGGAAACCAGCATTTGAATGTAATGGTGTCAACATGTAAGAGGTGATGTGAACTTTTGAACAGCTCTTTGTGTATTTTCTACAGCACAGCTCACTGTCTTTAGCTATATCCCACTAAAATAATGAGACATAGTAAAATACCAAGAAATTATATGAAATCATGGTATCAATTAAGATGTATTAACAAATGACAGCCAAATTTTTCCAGGTCACAGAGTGATTTTTTCCAAATACTGGCCACCCACGAGATCTGTTGTGTGGTAGACCATTGCCTCAGGTTTTAAATAGAACACCTCAGTAGCTCCAAATTATGACATCCGTATGTAAAGGATCAATTACTAAAAGCGCAGTGTTAAAATCTTTGATCAAAACCTGTGAGAATTCTTGAGCATTTAAATAAAAAAGGCTTCAGGTGACTTAGATACAGGATCACAGGATGTTAGGGGTTGGAAGGGACATCTGGAGATTGAGTCCAACCCCCCTGCCAGAGCAGATTGTACAGGGACGCATCCAGATGGGTCTTGAAAGCCTCCAGAGAGCGAGACTCCACAACCTCTCTGGGCAGCCTGTTCCAGTGGTCCGTGACCCTTACAGTAAAGAAGTTCCTCTTCATGTTCAGGTGTGCTGTAGTTTATATCCATTGCCCCCTCCTTTCACAGAGTACAACTGAGAAGAGCTTGTCCCCTCCCTCTTGATACCCAGCCCTTACATATTTGTAAACATTTGTTAGATCCCCTCTAAGCTTCTATTCGCAAGGACCTTCTTACAGGAAAAAAGATTTGCCTTAGTTGTGTGAAGTTAAACTCTTTCTTGCCTTTAGGTAAGCAAATAGAAGGGGGTCAGTGAAGTTTTAGGCTGGTAAAACTGCAGTGTATCATCAACTGCAGAAATTTATTTAATGTAAGTCTGAGTAGTTATGACAGCTGTACAAATTATTTGGCACGGGAGTTAGACTTGATGATCTCTTGAGGTCCCTTACAACGTCTAAGGTTCTGTGATTTAAGAGAAAGAAAGGAGACTTTTGTCATACAATTAAAAAAAAAAAAATGCTGAAGGAAAAATTAATTTACGAACATGGCAATAAACCATATATACTTTTTATTAAAAAAAAAATACTTCAATTAAGCCTCTGGATAAAGTAAAACGAACTCTTACCTGTAGAAAGAAGAGTCAAAGGAAAAGGGCATTTCCTGGGGTCAATTTCGGGGTTTTTTTTTTGTTGTTGATGTTTTTTTTTGTAACTAAAACCTTGACTCCTGAAATGTCTATATGTATATTATTCACATGTTTCTAACCTTACCAACTAGAGTACCAGCTACTATTTTATTACTATTTTTCCTCATCTTGAAAACATGGAATGTAAATCTTAGACTATTTCTTTTTGTGTAAATGTGTTGGAATCTTGGTGAGAAATAAAATGGGTATGAGTTTATGGTTTAAAACCTGACAGTTAAAAGAAAGAGGAAATAAAGATGTAAAAAGAGGCCAGTGGCTGACTTCCTAACCAGAGTTAAGAATGGCGAGTAGCTTTTCCGGATGTTAAAAGCTGGTTTATAAGTTGCTTTGTCCATGGCTTTGGCTCCTTGTTAGGCTGAGCTCCTTCTGTTGCATTTTTCTAGTGCAGGAAAGGTAGAAAGTTTCAGTAGCTGTAACACTTCTTTGGTTGAAAGCCAAATGATTCAGCCATATTACAGGTATAGAATCATAGAATGGTAAGGTTGGAAGGAGACCTCAAGGATCATCTAGTTCCAACCCCCTGCCATAGGCAGGGACACCTCCCACTAGCACAGGTTACTCAAGGCCTCGTCCAACCTGGTCTTGAACCCCTCCAGGGAGGGAGCAGCACAACCTCCCTGGGCAACCTGTGTCAGTGCCTCACCACCCTCACTGTAAAGAACNGAAACTGATCAAGAAGGTTGCTGAGCTGTGTAATACCATTAATAGAGAGCTAAATGGAAGGAATATAATGCTAACCAGTGTGGTTTGGTGGAAAATAGGTGTGTAGTGAACTCTGTGCTTGTGTTTATTTTTATCAGAGTGGAATCTGATATGTAAATACATCTATGAAATACACTGAAATTTCTGCAAGGCTTTTAGGTTCTTTAATTAGTAAATAAACAATTCAGTGGACTTAAAGTTCAGTAACCAGAACATCCCAAACCAGTGGCTTCTGATGAAGTATGTATTTCTAGTGGGCCTATGGAATTTGTTCCTTGGGAAGTGTATCATTTCAAGATTTTTATAGTGACATGGACGCAAGCTTTCTTGCTAAGTTGGGCTCAGAGAAAGCTGTTTTAAGATAGGATAAAGTATAAGTTTCTAGGAAGAAGAATATTAGAACAGAATTTTAGGACTGAGACCTCTTCCCTTAGAGATGTAGTCCTTGAAAAAAAATTCAGGTGACGTGGTGGTCAGTCAAGACAGCATGAACTATTGCAGTGGATTTTTGTGACAGGATCGGACGGACTGATAGAATATTGAATATACGAACAGAAATGGCAGATAAATTGGGGAATTGGTGAGATCTCAGAGAAATCTGTTCCTGAAATATTTTAAAAACCTATATAGTGAGAAACATCTGAGGTTTACTTTCTTCACCTTACAAAAGAAAAAGTTAAGAGGAAGTATGATAAGCATGTAATTACATAAGGACCTAAATTTTAACAGAGATTCCTTCAAACTGATTGAATTTAAAGTGAGACTGTTTAAACATGATCTAAAACTCAAAAGGTTAGTAGGCTCAGACTAATAACAGCAGTAACTAGTAACAGAAGCTAGTTTTTGAAGGTAGTGGTGTACTGTCCTTCAGTAAGGTGTTTCAAAATCTAGGTTAAACAGCCTTGTAAGCCAGGGTATGACCACTACAGTAGATTGAGGGATTCATTTCTACAGCCTTTGTTGTATTAGTCAGGCACATCAATCCTGTCACCTTTCCAGTTTCTTAAGTCCACAAACCCCATGGTTCTCAGTCTATCCAAAGTGCTCCTTAAATGACATCTAGATAATTTGCATTTAGACACTATTCAAAACCTCATACACTTTGTTGCTGACCTAAGATAATAAATAAATGTTCTGTGTACAACCTCTAAGGAGATTGTTTGGGTTTGGTCTAAAGGGGCTGAAAACACTTTCTTGCGAGTTAAAACTCAACAAATTATTGCAGTGAGTTTTGGTTAAACTTTGATAGCCTGCAAAGGGCTTGACTAGATATATCAGCTGAGAAGAATGGGCTATGTGGCTACAAAGGAGAACGATTCAGCATAAATGCAAAAAAAAATATGGGTACTTGACTTCACTGTTGTAGATAGAAGAGTACTCAATCAGATTGTGATCAGATACCTGATAGTCTCATGGTATCATGTTATCAAGTTAGATACTATAAATGTCAGCCAGTAACTTTTATAATTAAATAGTCATGCTTTGAAACGTGATCTTTTGTTTATCTTCCCTTGTAAATGGAAAGAAATGAAAAATACATTTAATCTCTGAATTATGTGCTGTTCTTACAAGTAGTGATTTATAGCTTGATAGAACAGTGATAAAATCTGGCATTCTTATTGTATTACACTTTAGATATTCCAAGAAAACTCATACTTTTCTCTTATTTTTTTCCCCACATGTGAAAACTAATATTGGACAGCTTAATTTTTTATATGTAGTTGCAGACTTATCTGTAGACAGAATCTATTCCCATGAAATAAATCAATACTGAGCTGTTCAACTGGTTCAACTTTGCCTCATTGGAATACATTTTACAGCTGTCTCACAATATGTTGTCCATGTGCCCATACTTCTTCCTAGCAGAAAGAGTGTGGGAATGAATAACATCATAATGAAAATACTCATCCGAATCTTTGGAGATCTGTGTTTCTGGGTGTGTTGTACCATTTCTTTGTAAAGTAGATAGATATATAGGTAATGATATAGATAATAAGGTAGATAATTTCTGGGCTTTATGTAGTCATACCAAAGGGTGTCTTTATTTTGTCAGGATATTACCTTGGCAAAGCAGAGGCTATCAAAAGCTGCTTGGAAGCATCCCTGTGTGACCTGCCCTAGGGGGTTGGACTTGGTGATCTCTGGAGGTCCCTTCCAACCCCTGACATTCTGTGGTTCTGTGATACAGTGGATCTTGAGTTAATAGGAAATAAGGTTCTGACTGAGGAAAAGTATTTAGGTCTTTGCTCAGCACACTGTAGGTGCTTATACATGTGCTCAAAGCTGTGTATAAATTTAAGCAGTGCTGTAGTAGGGTTGTTTCCTGGAGTCAAAGCCTAAGTTAGAGCCTGATAGCTATTCTTGCATTTGAAAGTGAAATAGCTCAGTAAGAGCAAGATTGCAGAGTGAGATAGTTGGCGCTGAGCCGCAGGTTGCATGCTGTGTGGTGGTGCGGGGTTCCTCTGTATCAGCGCTTACCTGGTGCTTTGAACTGAAGCCCTTGAGGGAAGTAATTTCTCAGCTCTCTGATAGTAACCCCCTACACACTACCACTGCTTCCAGTAAAGGGAGGGCATTGACAAACTCAAGTGTCTTCAGCTGAGATGCCTCTCCTTTGAGGAGAGAGTGGAGGAGATGGACTTGTCCAGCCTGGAGCAGAGGCAGCTTTGAGCGGACTTGACAGCAGCCCCCAGTGCCTCCAGAGACATCACAAAGGAGTCATAGATGGAGTCAGTTCTGCACAGCAGTGCAGAGCAAAAGGGACAAGATGATGGCCATAAGTTAAAACAAGAGGTTCATCGTGGATATAATGGAAGCGTCTTCTGTGAGGACAGTCAAGTGGAGGCCCAGATTTCCCAAAGATGCTGTGGAGTGTCCCGCCTTGGGATTTGTCTAGGCTGCATGAGGCCCTGTGAAGCCTGGCCTGACCCCAGAACCAGTCTTGCTGTGAGCAGGAGTTTGGACCAGAGACCCTCTGATATTACTTGCAGTCAGAATGATCCTGTGACCTGCAAGTGTTGGCTGCAGTGTATTAGCTGTGCTGCTGAAGGCTGCCTTCTAGTGTGAAACACAGCAGAAGTAGGCCTGATTAAAGCACTGGCTTCTGAAAGGTGCTTCTAGCTCCAGCTCAGTGCCAACATAGATACATCCTATGCAAAATCTGCTTTTGTTTTTGTTAACGAGGAACCAAACGCTCTCTCTATTAAAAAAAATTAAATCGATCTCTGTGCCCATTAATTCTAGAATGTTTTTGTGCCTTTACCTTTCTTTAGTGACTTACAGGTGCTGCATGGCATGTTCCTCTTCCATGGCATTGTGTCTGTCACCTGCTTTCATAGCTGTCGTTTTAGAGCTGTGTTGTAAATACCTTGAGCAGGAACTTTGCTTCAGCCTGTGGCTGTAGTTAAGACACTAAATTTTCATATGCCGTAGAAATTTTCTGTCTAGAATTGACAGGACTATTGAAGCTTAAAACTGGTGTGTTACTTTCTATCTCTGTTCTTTTTCATTTTTTCTTTAGTAAAGTTTGAAAAATGAGAGAACCCCAGTGGTGAGCTCAAAGAGTGAAGGGTGCACAACTAAACCATTTAAAAACAGATTGAATGAAAGTGGAAATCTTAATTAATTAAAAAAGTATAAATAAAAAATATAAAAAAAAAAATTAAAATTACTTGGAAGAAAGGCATCACAACATGAATTACATTGTTAGGACCATGAGGTTGTGATACTTGGGTCTGGCCTGTGGGAGAGCAGATTGCCTGTGTCTAGTTCTAGTGGTTTCTTTTGCCCCGTATGATGCTCTTGTGGCCTTAAACATAATTATTAACGTTTATTGCTTTTCGTTACATTAACAAACCTGAAATAATACGACAGCTGTGTTGTTTCTGTTTACAGTGGTGGAGTTTTTGTTTTGTTTCATATTAAGCAAGGCCCTTGCACATAGCTCTGAATGTATTGTGCTTGTACCAGCCAGCTTTGCATACAACATTAGAGAACTGTATAAAGCAGAGAGACAGAAACCTCATGCAATTTTGTCCCTGTCTTTTTGGTGGGAGGATAAAGTCTAACTGTTTCGTTTTGATTTGGAGAGAAGAGGTTGACTCAGAGTTTTTAAATAAGCTAGCACTTCTGTGGTTTAGACAGTTAGGAGAACAGAGAAGGGCACCTAACAGACAAATGGCTCAAAAGAAACTGGATTCAGACACCAGTTTTGAAATTCTTTGTGGCTGTGCTGTCCCTTTCCCAGGTCTGCACTTAAACATGCTGCTTTCCCAAACAGCTTTATGTGGTATCTGCCAATATAATTTGGTGACTTCATTGCGATGATATGGCACCAGGACTCCAGGAGCTGTAGTTTTCTTTTTACTCCCGTAATGTGACTGGTTCTCAGTCTTCTCTGTGTTCAGGTGTTGCCCTTGGACTGGTATATTATTTATTTATATTTTATATATATTATATTTATTTAAGTGGTCTTGGTTCTAAATGTGCTGACACAAGTTACAGCTTATATTGCTCAAAGAAACTGAGAGAGTTGTATTGCAGGAACAACAATGTCTTCAGCAGCAATGAGGCAAAGTACAAAGAGGAAACTTAAGATTTCTGCATCAATGCGATTGATAGGCAAATGCTGTTGTAGAGTGTTTCTTAATAACAGAGATGTGAAGGCTAGGGAAAACATGTTTTAGCTTTCACTCCCCAGTTGCTGTAGCAGCAATTTAGTTAGGAAAATTACATTCTTAGTTTGTTAAATGGACTGAATTTCATATTAAGCCACCGAGAAATAATAGAATTTGATCTCTTGGTATAATTTTAACTACATTGTTTTAGAAACAAATACTAATATTGTCAAAAATCTGCATCATTCCTTTAAGAGTAGCAAGTCTTGGTGAAGACAAAATGTCAGTTTGAATCATTCTTGCAATGATTTTTATTTCCTTCAAGAGCAAGAAGAATGAATAATGTCTCAATCAGATATTTTATTTATCCTTTTTTGTCAGTAACAGATAGAGTGAATACCACCAGTACAGCACATATCCCTAAAAAATATCTAGGTAATTCAACTGTTAGCTCAACTTAAAATATTAAAAGAAAATGAACAAAAAAAACCCCATCTACCCAGGAGTTTGCTTTAAAATGTGCCTCTTTTGTTTTAGGAGAAAAGACTGAAAGAAAAAGCAGCAAGGAGAGAAGCCAGGAATAAGAATGCTCAGGTAAGGATTTCAGTTGTTTTACTCAAGGTACTGGTTATGGTTTTTAAAATATTTAATTCCTTTTAAGCAATGTTGTGATTAATGACTCTCTAAAGGCATTTTCTGTTTGCTTACCTTTTCTTACTCTTTTACGCTGATGTATTTATAATGACTTATTCTGGAAAAATACTGAGAAAGCATGCATACGTGTATGTATGTATGTGTATATAAATATATTAAAATCTTTTGATGCCTTTTAGAATTGCAGCCTATTTATTCTGTGTATCAGGTGGGTTGCAATTTCAGCTGCAGTGCTGATACCATTTTCTTTCTCTGAATACGTGGTCATGTTTATAACTTTCAGGCACTAAGATTATTTTTTTTTCTAGTCAAATCTCATTTAAACTTGTTTCTTATGAACTTTTTCTTTGAACAGCAAATATTTGCATTGAAGTTTATTCCTTTCTCTTGTTATGTACCACAAATAAAACCTTTATAAGCACATTGCCAATTTCCTAGAGGCTTTCATATTTCTTGGTTTGTAATAAACAGGGATTTCATTCAGCTGAAATGTTTTTCCAGGATATGGACAGGGTAATGTGTGTCATTTCTAACTCTGCATCTCCTTATGGTTCACACGAATAGTTAGGTTTGTTCTTGGCAATTAGCAAATATCTTTCTCTCTTGAGGGAATTGATAAAATTCCTTGTCTGATTTTTTGCAAACTGGCCGTGCTCTGGAAGGCTTAAGTATAGGAAGATGCTTTGTTCTGTAGTTCTGAAGTGGAAAATAATTACAGTTTTAAGATGAAAAGCCTAGTTGTACTAAGTATTAAGTATGATTCTGTCTTCAGAAATGGCAAGCCATGAGAGCTGTTGGCATCTTGACTCCCCAATCAAGCAATAGAAATTTTCTGAATGTTATTGAATGCATAGTTTTTAATGTATTGAGTAAGCGTTTTGGAAAAAAAAAATGGAATGAATGATTAAGCATCTTAATAAAGGGGGGAAGAAAACATTGATCAAATCAAGCTATACAACATTCCTAAATGCTACTTGTTAATTTTGCCTCTTTTTGTGAAGCAAAATTCCCAATCCCAAAGTCATGTTATTCAGCAGCTGGAGAAATAAACCCATTCCTTCTCAAAAGGATCTGCTTGCTGATTTACTTCTCCTATCCTATTCTTTGCCAAACAAATGAATCTGTTGGAAAATTAATGAAGTTGATGTCTGTTGAAGAACGATCTGTGTGAGGGTTTTATGTATCCATGGGTACAGTATCAGTTGAATGCTGAGCCTCACCCTCAAAATCGTCTAAGATAACCCACAATTTGATGCACCTCTGCCTCTCTCCTGTGCAACATTTGTGCTTGGAAAGCTGGCGGTGCTAGCCCAGGCTTAGTGTGAGATTGGCATTTGATTTCTGTGAGAGTACCAGCTGTGCAAACCTGCTATTACTTTCCTTAATTTTATTCCTGAAGTGCTTAGCTCACTCTCTGCAAGAAGGTGCAAGTCTCAGGAGCTGACATGTCTCTTCAGTGAAAGCTGTTGTGCTTTCGCTCTTGTTTAAACGCTGGTTTTGCCAGTACCGTGTGCAGCTGAGTCCTGTCATTTTCAGTGGGGCTCACTTAAGGGAAAATGCTTCCTCTAAGAGAGGCTGCTAGCTTTGAGCCAGGCCATTCACGCCTGTAAATGGAAGGGATCAGCAGACGGTAGAGAAAGGTGGCAGTTTCTGTCTGCTGGGTGTCAGAGGAATTAATTAAGAACACTCCCTGCTTCACAGAATCTTAGAGATGAAGCCACAATAGCTGAAGTTCTCCATAGGCCATGTGGGATATGACTCAAGCGGCTCCTAGGAGACGCTCAGGGTGAAAAAAAGAAACAGTAAACAGAGAAACTACTGAAACAGAAACTAGTTTAGAAAATAGATGCTGCCTAAATCAAAAGCTCAAAAACCTTTGCATTTTCACTCACGGCTTCAGAATATGGCTTGTGACCCATTTACTCTGCCATACAGAACTCATTTTGCAATTAATAGCATTTTCTTAGAAATTAATAAGGAGAACCAAAAGAGTAGAAAAGTTATTTTTAGCTGTATTAATGTAGTTTCACAGCTACAGCTGGAAAAAAGGACTTGATCGAAAATTATAAGCAGTCAGTGACTTCAAAGCGGCTGTGGTCATAATTTGTTGTTCCATGTCTATCTGCATTAATCCCTTTATTTGTTTTTTAAACTGCATCTGTCCTTGGGTTACAGAGTATTTCTTAATTTTCACTAGTATGCCAAAATATGGATTTACTTTCCCATTCTAAGCACTAAGTAATAGTTCATTGCAGAATCACGGAATGATAGTGGTTGGAAGGCACCTCTAGAGATCAACTAGTTCAACACCCCTTCCAGAGCAGGTTCACCTAGAGCAGGTTGCACAGAACAGCATCCAGAAGGCTTTGGAATGACTTCAGAGGTGGAGACTCCACCACCTGTCTGGGTAGCCTATTCCAGTGCTCCATCACCCTCAATGGAAAAGAGTTCCTCCTCGCATTTATATGGAACTTGTTGTTTTCATGTTTGTGCCCATTACCCCTTGTCCTGTCATTGGGCACCACTGAATAAAGACTGACCCCATCCTCCTGACATTCACCCATAAGGTATTTATAAGCATTCATAACATCCCCCCTCAGACTTTGCCAGGCTAAAAAGCCCCAAATCCCTCAACCTTTCTTCGTGAGAGAGATATTCTAGTCCCCTAACCATCTTTGTAGCGCTTTGTTGTACCCTCTCAAGCAGTTCCCAGTCCTCCTTGAACTGGGGAGGCCAAAACTGGACATAGGATTACAGATGAGGCCTCACCAAGGCAGAGTAGACGGGGAGGAGAACCTCAAACTGCTGACCACACTCTTCTTGATGCAACCCAGAATACCATTGGTCTTCTTAGCCTCAAGGACACTTTAGTGGCTCATGGATGTCCTGTTGTCCACCAGGATGTAGAGACTTTTTTTTTTCCACAGAGCTGCTTTCCATCAATTACAATTTATGCATCTGTACTTCAATATAATTATTTTTCTTTTGTTGGTTATGCCTGGTTGCTTGACTGGGCTTGGCCTAGCATGTTATTCTTAACATAATGCTGTTTTTTCCCAAAATGAAAAGGGAATTTAGTTGGAACCAAAGCTTTCGTGGTGTACGATTTATTTATTTTCACCCTTAAACCCATTTAAACATACATTTGTGAGATTTAAGCTAAGTCTTAATTTAATCTTAGATTCTTGCTTCGTGATATTCTTAGTGTAAGAATTTGTCTGTCCTGTACATGTTCATCCATTTCCTGTGGCAGGAATCTTGACTTGCTGACTTTTTTCATTCATTCTACCTATAATTCTTTAAGTCCTACCCTTCCCTTTTTAATCACAGCTTTTCATCAGGTTTACATTCCCATATGGTTTTCAGGAGTGTATCTGTATTTTAAGTTGGGGCAGTTTGTTTGTTTTGGTTTTATCTTCCATTTAAAAGTTTAAATGCCTTGCATGAGTGCAGTTGTTTTTATAAGCCAACAAAAAGGAAAGATCAGAGGAGACATCTTTCCCCTGCTTTTTCTTCTGGTGTCACTGGAGCAACTGCAGGAAAGGTTTTACCCAGCTGCTGTGGGATAGGGCAGCCTCTCTGTACCTGGAACTGAACAACACAATTCTGGCACGCTCTGCTGAATGTGCTTGAGCAGAGGATTAGATGAGTAGGTAGCTGCAGTGTTATTGACTCCACCTTGGATAAATCCCCATGCAGTAAATAAACTGAGTAAGTAGTGAGGGCTCCTAAGGGATGCTTTGGAGAAAGTATTTCTTGCAATTTATGAGCATTAATTAAATTTGAGTACAAAAGGCTGTGAAATCAGATGAAGGATGTTTTCTCTTCTGTTCCTTTTGAAGAAAACCTGGAAACAGTTTTGGGGGGATTTTTTTTTTCTAATCAGATATTTGTCTTTCACTTTAGGAGAATTTGAGATATTTGCAAGCGCAGTGTTTTAAGATGAAAAAAGCAAATATTTTGTTCTCACTCAGTACTGATAGCATTCCAGTCATCCTCTCAAACAAATTTTGATACTGTTTGCTTGAAGATAGTCTAGAGGAAATTAGGCAACTGCGCTGTCTTTTGACCAAGAAGTAAAGCATTGTGCAGAAGCAGCAGCAATGTGGGCAGCTGCTTCCAGAGAGTAGCTGGGTGTTACTTGATAAATTCAGTCCCTGGCCTCAAGCAGGACTTCCTTGCGCTGTGCAGTGCATTGTGCTTGACTTTGCCCTTTTACTTCCAGTAGTCTATCACATGCTAATTTCTTAGTAAACATGAATGACTTTTGTATTAGGTTTCAGCCAGGTTTAAAGGTCTGTGCTCTGCAAGCAGCTGTTGGCATCACTGAAGCTAAAGGGGACCGTATTTCTTGATTAGCAATTTCAGTGTTTTGCTATCCTGATGCCTTACAGCAATATTGATGAGGTAAGAATTATAAGGTGAGGAAGGTTTTGGTTTCTTTAAAAAAAAAAAAAAAAATTACAGGAAAGGAATTTTGCAGGACCAGCTGAAAAGGTCTGTGGGTCAAGGTCAGGGAGCAGAGCTCCAGTCAGGACAAGGTGCTGCTTCTTGCCCCAGCACTGATTGCTTTGAGATCCTCAACTATCAAGTCCCAACATCATGTGAGAAATGATGCCTCTAAAAGAAGAAATCAGTATCTGCTAGAAATGATTCGGGCAGTATCTGTAAGCAGTGCCAAGAGGTAAAAATGGCTCATGACAATTTTGTGCATCGATTCGGACATCAGCAATCCTATACAGTTACACCATGCTGGTGTCCAAGCAAAAGAGAAAAATCTGAAATAATGCTGTTTATCCAAGGTCTTTAAGGAGAATGAAGACTGCTGAAAACCTAGGGAAATCCAGTTTCAACCCTTGAGAGGATTTTTCTGATTTAGAAAAAAATGAGGTGGACAAATCATTGCAATAAAGTTGAGGATAGTGATTATTATCAGGCTGGAAAACTGACCCCAGCAAGATCCAAGTAGTCTGTTGTCAGGGACACTTTTTCCTAGCAACAAATTCTTGTTGAATAATTGCAGAGAATTAAAAGAGCAACAGCAATAGAATGATAGTAAATATACTTCTATTTTTCTCTGCTACTTTCATTCTTAAAGGAATTAGTATGTGTGTGTGAAAATTTACATGTTTTACAAAATGTATAATTGATATACTTTAGAAGGTTTTCGCAGTCTCATAATGAAGTTAGGAGTCTTTCTGCTCTGTTATGAAGGGATTTACGTGAGCATATCTACAAAAATACACTGGGGTGAGCAGGATGCCTGTACTTAAGATATGACAGATTCAAGCATTGATAGCTGCCTGTATTGCATCACTGCAAGGGATAATCCTCAACATAGCCTGTGTTTTCTGCACCTTGTGGTATGTTCTGCTGAGATTTTAACCAGAAAAATACTTTAAAACACCATTGTCTTTTTATCTCTGTGGGATTTGAGATATGCTTGCTGAATAGAGCTAAAAAAAATTTTAGCACCTTGTGACAAAATTCAGAGAAGAAAGGGACAGAGTCAGGTCTCTTGGATAACTGTTGCTAATAATCCACTGAGAGAAATACAATCTTTAAGATATTATGAAAATTCCATATCTACTGTGTATTGTTCCTGTGGCTACTGTGACTACCATTACTACCTGCTTTGCTTCTACCTTGAATTTCCTTTTCCTTGAAATCTAGCCATGACATGGTGTTTAGGCTGGAGGCTCTAGATGCAGTGTGCATGTGAACAGTAATTTCAGTGTGGACAATTGTTTTACAGGAGTGAACACAGATTCCTAAATCTCTCTGATTAGTTTGTTGCTGAGTGTTCTTAGGAAAATCTCACGGGATTCACTGTATATTAATAGTTGTGAAGGTGCTTTGGTTCTGGATCACCTCTTACGATCCTATTGTGGATGGTGTTGAGGAGCCATTGCTTTATGCCTCAGTCATTTTTGGAGCTGGAACAGGGTTGCAGGGCTAGATCCTTCTGGTTGTCTAGATGTGGAGATTGCAGAGTTTATTTTGTTTACGGAAGACCTCATGAGAGCATTATGTTGTCCTGATAACCTCAGGACAGGCTGCATCTTGTCACTGCTGTTTGATAGTTGCAAAGGACTTGAAGTTTTCTTCATCAATATTTAGTCTTGATTCTGCAAACCACAAAGAACAGTAAAAAACGAAGCAATAATACTTCTGTTCAGCTACAAAATCTACTCTCTGTTATGTGTGGAGCTTACAACTGAAATTACTATGTTAATTAGATCCGCTTTATTAAGTCAAACTTCTTAGAACAATTTAATTAACCTTAGGTTAAAAGTCTGTTAGGGTTTTTTCTTCTGTACACAGACAAAAAAAAAAAAAGCAAGTATCTTTATTTATTCATTACAAGTTTGTGTTGTTTTGAATTTCCTTGAGAACCTCTTTGTATAAACAGTAATTTGGAATATCAACACTTTAACCTACTTCTACAGTAATTTCAAACAGGTTTCTTAATGCAGAATCATGGTTTCAGGTTTAAGCTGTTGCACTGAAAATAAAGAATTTGCAGATTCTGAACAACTTAGATTCTGAAATATTTTTAAAATTAATATATTCTGCAATATTTAAGTTTGATAAGTTAAAATGGGTACTACATGCCTAAATGGAAATGTTACCTGTATTTTGCTCTTTGAAAAGAATATGTCAATGATTCCAGTTAATATAACACCTCAACTGCTTTAAGTAAAGCTGTAGAAGTCCTGCCTTTTCTGCATTTAAGAATGTGTATGATTAACCCAAAATTTTGGTGTCATACCTCTGAACAAGTAACAAGGAAGGATTCTGATGGGTTGATTTGCCATTTCTGCACGCTTCTGTGAACCTTTTCATTGCAGCCACCAACACACTGAGAATTTTTAATATACTTATCAGACTGACCATTTAAACTAATTTGCCATAGTAGTTGAATTTAATCCGTATAATATTCATAACTGTTACTTTTAATCATATGTAATATATGATGACAGCCTACTGCTCTACATGTAGTAAGCCAATGAATTACTAGTTGCTGAGATGATTTCGTAGAACGAATTTCTTCATAGTCCTAGCAGAAGCATAGATTCATGGCAACTGTGGACCTTGTATGTGCACTCTTATCTCCTTAAGATCTGCTGGGATGAGGTGGATGCACAGTGAATGAACACATGCATCTTCACTACAGTGCCTGACATGCCTATACTCTTTGCTTTGTTTTGGTTTTGCTTTCACATTTATGGTAACTAGAGGAAGCTTCTCTTTTCTTTAAACTTTTATTATTTTTCTAAGGATTTGAGGTTGCAGATCTAGGGGAACTAGATGGAACACAGATTTGTAAGAACAGAGGAATAGGATTTCTGCTGTGTTAGGGAGCACAAAGGCTGTTGTCTTTCTTAATCACAAATTATTTTCAGAGATTTCTGGAGCAATACTGAAGAAATTTCTCTAGTAGCTAGGTTAAACTCCAGGAAGATTACTGCTTAGTTCAGTATTCATTAGGAATCTTTTTGTTCCTAGAATGTCTGTGTAATTTTCAGTGCTATTAAACAGGAGTTGTGAAGCCAACTTAGATTTGCAATGCTGAGCTTCAAAGCCTTCAACATGTCAAAGACTAATCATATTTGTTTATTTCAGAAGGAAAAATATTTTGGCATTGAGGGAAAGAAAAAATATTTTTTTATCATTATTAAAAGTTTAAGCTATCAAAATTGCAAGATTATTAATTGAAATAAGTATGCACTTGCATATATGCAGTTCTCTTTTTCTCTTGAATTATGTGGGTTTTGTTGCTGTTTAGTTGGATTGTATAGTTACAAATGACTCTTGATAGTTGTAAAATTAAGGAGTACTTTGGCAGCATTCCACTCAGGCTCTTGAACGAGGATCCGGATCAGGAAACAACTGAGTGGCTACTTGAATCACTGCTTGAGCTCTGTTTTCTCTTTGAACAAGGGAGGTTTATATTATTTTACTTCATTTTTCCATTTTGCCTGTCTCTTTGGAATTTAGGAGCAGGCTTCCACCATCAAGTACCTCCCTACATATAGCAGTGTGGTGTAGCACAGGGAAAGCAGTATTAGAGCTCTTGTTGTTCTCTCATAGGTGCCTTTCTGAAACTAATGATTAAACCCCAGTAGCTAAGGTTCAATATTTTTTTCTATTTGAATATGCACTTCATCAATGCAGCAACATATTTTAGTTCAATACATGTATCTAGAAAAACAGTAGGTATTCAAGAAACCAGACAAGAAAGCTTTATGCATTGCAAAGTGCAAACATACATATTCATGGGCAAAGACCTTCCTACCTGAGCTTCAGATACCCATTTCAGCACTGCCTGAATGTTTTCCTGCTAACTGTATAGCACCATGTTCTGCAAACCTAAGCAGGAGATGAACAGAATGTTGGAACTTTGTTTTGTGATCCTTGTCCAGCAGTATGGAAGCATTTCTCTTTAGACTATGCTCTCCTGTAAAGTTGGCAACTACGCAACTTAAACATAATTGATTGCTTCAGAGTGGTCATGAATTTATTTGTAAGTTTGCAATATCTTTTCTTGGCTTACGAAACACCTTTTGTTCAGTTTCATCTCTGATTTGACACCCTCCACAACAGTTCCAGTCTGAGCAGAGCAGAAGTAGTCAGTTTGCCCCTGACTGACTCTGGCCAAGGAAAAAGTGGCAGTGGATAGTGCTGGAGTAGCATGTCCACCAGTATGAAAGAAGAGAAAACAAACAAAACAACTCAAATGAAAAAAAAAGAAAACAACTAAGCAACCAAACAAATGACAAAGGTGGAGGTGGGGGAAAAACTCTTTTAGCATTATAAATCATCATTCAGGCATTCTCATCTTTGTAAACAAAGCATTACATGAATTATAACAATGCTTCATTTATTGATCTGTTATTATACACTACTATAGTGTCTAATAACCAATGTTTGAAGTTTTTCTCCCTCTTAAAGCACACAATTTAAAGCTGTTTTGTGAAGCTTATTTGCTGTGTTCCATACATGTTTTGAGCAGCAAGTTGCTTTTTATTGTGTGATGTTCTCATTCTCTTTGCCTCACCACACTCTTTTGATGCCTTAACCATCACAGTACAGTAGATTTGCCTGGAACTAATTTTTTTGAGATTTTAACCTTCAGTCCTAAAGACGTGGGAAACTGCAGTCCAGAAGTAATAATCTGAGGTGTGCAGCAGCTTAGCTTTCACACAAACCTTTTATTTAGGAAATGGAAGTTCTTTTTGGATTTCTTTTTCTGTTCTGCTGTGAAAAGCATTTCTGTCTGTACAAATATTATGCAGATGATTGCATTCCACAAGTAAGCTATATCAGACTATTCAGACTTGTTTATTTTGCATCTTGGTTTGTTCTGGTATTACTCTGAGCCACTTCCCAGCTTGCCATATGTGTTTACAACTTTCTTATAGACTTCAGATGCAGCAGGTCTATTTGGCTGCGTATCTCAGGTATGAGCTTCTTAGGAATGAGTTAATTGGCTGACAAGCAGGGCTAGTCTTTCAGATGTGTTTTGATGATATTGGCATCCTCAAGCAGTGAGGAATCATCGTTAGTTTTAAATTAAGCAGCTCTGTTTTCTCTGTATCCTCACTGTTTATATTCTTGGAATGCATTGCTTGCAGTATGGTACATAGTCTGCTGTAGCTACTGTCAGCAATCGTAATTGCTACTAGTGATGAAAATTGATTTGTGCAATCAGAAAACCATTATCTGCATTCTGACTGGTAATGCTGCACTTGCCAACATTTAAAATTACTCTGATGGCTGTTTTTTCAGAATACTCTGGGGTCATGTAGTCACCAGGATTCCAGCTGCTTTATGCTGAATTCTATGTGAGCATTAGAAGAAAACAAAAATGTTCTTAATGACTCTTAATATGTGTTTTTCTTCTTCTTTTTTTTTTTTTCTCTTAGAGTTTTTAAAGATTTCGTCAGAATCCTCCTTTGTCAGATAGTCAGGAGTATTGCAGTATCCCTTGTTTTATCACATGCAGTATTAGGTTTTCTGTCTTTTAGCACTATCATCTGCATTTATAAACCAGTTTAGGAAATGCCAAACTAGTAACTGACATGTGATTTATTTATTTTTTTTTAACAGACTGTATGGGGAGTCTGGTAAGCTCCTTAATTCCCCAAAATGGAGCCCTACCTTCTATTTGGAGGTGTCCATTAGGACCTCTGTCTTCCTTTGTTAGCTCCAGGTCTCCCTCAAGGTTTCTTTTCCTTAAGGCAAATGCACAGTGTTCCCCTCCAAGCCCCATTTAATGTTTCCTTTCTCTTTTGTTTTTTTGCTTTGTGGTTCTCATGTTGGGTTTGTTTGTTTGGTTTGATTTTCCTCTGGTCTTCTATGATTTTTTTTTATTTTTTTTTTAAGGATTTCTAGGTTTCTTATTTCTTGGCATTTCCTCATCCTGTTATCTGTTTATCCTGAAGGAGGTAAATTCAAGTTGCTACTGATTTCATTGTTTACTTTCTGCCTTGCAGAGACTAAGACTAGAAGCACTGGGAAGCAGCAGAACATAGGTAACAATATCATTTGGGAGAAAGCTGCAGGAAATGGGCTTAGTATATTTAGTGAAAAGCTTTGTGTGTGTGTTTTTGTTTGATTGGTTTTTTTCTTTCTTTAACGTCTCATATTTTCCTGATACTCCTTCAAATAAACACATACTGATTATATTTTGCTGGGCTGGGTAGTTCCAGTGCTGCTGGATAAATGCTGATTTCTTCCAGTCTGTTCCTTTCTTGTGGGAGAACTGGAAGAGATTGAGTTTCTGTTTCTCTTTACACATGTTTATCTTCTCATAAGAAACCTTCTAGTGAAAGAGCATTGGTACAGGTTCAAACCAAATTACTTATAAGCTAAGAGAAGCCAGAATTGAAGTTGTCAGTGCTTGTCCCTTGCTGTATTAAAATAGTGATGCAGATCAGGAGAGATGAATCTATTTCTTCCTGTCTACTTGTCTGCACTTCCACCTGAGCCAGATCCTCAGTTGGCTTGGTGTGTAGTAAAGAGTGGAAGAAAGTGTAACATTTTCCAGCTGTTCAGTGTTTTCATTTGCCTATGGTGTGAATGTCATCTGTTAGACAAATGGATTAAAAATCCTTTGACAAACAACAAATACAGATGAACTTTGAGCTGGATTATTCCTAACATCCTTATTTCTAGCATTTACTTGTTTAAAAAAATATTTTTCCCTAAAAACATTTTGTATCTTTTTGGCTGTATTTTCTAGAATACTCATTTTTCATTCTTTGCTAGTATTTATTTTGCAAAGAGAAACTGGATCCAGGAAACCTGAATTTTCTGGATTAGAAATTGTTATATACAAATGGTCTTTTAAACTGTGCCAGCACTAACATGGACTCACATGATGCCTTGCTTGTTAGTTTGGAAATTTTTTTTTGCTTGTTTGTTTTGTTGTTGTTGTTGTTCATTTTTTATGTTTTTCTCTGGGAGGTATAAATCCAGGGAGTGTCAGTATAGTTGCAGTATAATTGTGGAACTATGTGCTCTTCTGGTCCCACTTAGCTTAGAAAGGATGTATTAGAAAGGGTCCAGGAAATGTAAGAAAAGTTAAAAAAAGTCTAATGTTAACAGAGAAAGAAGATGAAGGGAGATGCTAAGATATTTCCTAACTGACTGAAATAATAAAGAGGACCTCTGTGTTCTTCACAGGGAGTACAATTCCTTCTGAGGTCAAGCTTATGCTGTGCTGCATGACACAGTGTGGGTTTGGCCCAAGGAAAGGTATTTGGTTTCCTCTCCTTTCCTGTCTGGACCCTGTGCAAAATGTGTACAGAAAGCTGGACATGCAGAATGTGGAACAATAAGATTCTGTTCTCAAAGCTTATGCATAAATGTAAGACCTTCTAATCGAAGGCCGCGAAGGGTTGGTTTGTAAATGCTTTGCTTGCCAGACATTAGAGATTGGGCTGCTTAACTTGGTTCTTTAATTTCCTTACTATCATTTCTATTTCTGTTATCATTAGAAAGTGCAGTTTGCTGTATTGTATTGTAATGGATAAGAAATGCAACTTGTGGATGAGTTGATGTGCAGTTGGGGTGACTGTGCACATGCCAATCTCTACAAACAGGATCCATTTTCATAGTGCCTGAAATCCTCTGAGGTCTTGAAATAGGTTTCCTTAGATGCCCAGATGTTAGTGGAAATTTGTTTCATAGATAATCACAGCCTGCCTTGCTATTTTCCAGAGTATTTATCTATAGTCTCATTTCTTCTTTTGTGCTTGTGCAGTTTCTTTTTTGCTTGGTACTTGATTTTTTTCCCTGGTCATTAGGCTTCCATTTTAGTGAGGAATGGAGAAATTAGTGTCTTCCCATGTGAGGTTTTTAAAATTAGTTCTACAGAACGAAACTGTATTTATAATAATCCAAGAGATTTGTGTTCTTATGTTGTTTTACATTTAGAGCAACAGCTGGGAAGGCATTCTTTCAGTTACTTGGTTTTGTACTTGTTCTGTGCTTCTCTTGCATGGAACTTTCCAGCCATTGCCTATGTGATGGCATTTATCAAATATGGTCAGCTGACACTTTAGACTAATAAGAGGTCACCAAGTGCCCTCCTGTTTGTGAGAAAAAAAAGGGTCCCATATTTTTGAAAATGAATTACTGCACTTTTCACAGTGCGCCGATACTGATCTTCCTCTTGCTCTGTGGAAAATACTTAGAAATACAAAACTGCCTTGTAAGCAGTTATGCAAAGCAGGCAGTTACTACAGATAGAAAGGTAGATTAATATTTGTCAATAAGGAGAAAAAGGTCTATGAAAAACTAGAGGAGCATTTCTTCTACTTGGTACTTGATTTTTCCATGTGTAGTTATGTGGATAGCAACCCAGCAGTTTTATGAAGTACTCTATTAATGTGTGATCTTTAGGCTATTTCTGTGGTTCAGCATTTCAGTATATTATATAAACCCCCCAGTTTTTCAAATGGATGCATTGGTTTAAAAAACTGGTCAGCAGCATGTAATAGGATTAGGCTTGGTTTATACAAATATATTGCTTTCCTGTGTTCATTCTTCTTGGACAATCTGCCAGAGCTTTGAAATTTTCAGCAAGAGAAATTGTGGGTGGACAAGAGAAGGTGATTGATTAATTACAGTCACAGTCAACTTACATTAAATGAGTGGCTATTTGAGCCGAAAGCTCACAAAGATCATTAGAATTAGTTTTAATTGACAGTTGCAAACAGTCCATTTTCTTTGATAATTCATGTGCTGTTAAAAACATCAAAAGTTATTAGCTTTTTTTTTTTTTCCTAATTTTCCATCATAATATTCTAGGAGATCACATACCTACAAAAGTAGTGCTTAGGGTAATTATCACTGTTCAAGGTATTTGCTAAATTAGAAGATACACAGAGTTTATGAAATTCATCCCTCCCAGGCACTTGTGTGTCAAAATTCTATGACTAACAGAAAAGATAATCCACTTGTTTGGTTGATACTATGTTATTCTGATTTAATGTTGAAAATAAATTAATGTGCTATTGTGGTCATATTTAGAACTCTCAGGTCCACTGGTATTTTTTTTTTCTCGTACCTGGTTAAAAGTTGCTGTGATGATGCTACTTCTATAAAGTTTAGCTGTAATGAAATCTAGTTTACCTCAGTGAGAAGTGCAAATGGAATAATTAGGCCTGAGCTGATTTGGCCAGTGAGATACTAAACAGACATCACGGTCTGAGCATATGGTGAGAGTGGGTGCTGGGAAGTAAGTTTTTCTCAAAGCAAGGGCTATAGGTGAATGCATCTTTCTTTGAGTGTTATCTGTCAGGTGATACTCTAGAGCTTAGCTTTCAGTTTTCAGTGCAACAGCAAGGAAAACTAATAAATGGATTGAATGATTTAATGAATAACACAGATCTCTAGGTACTCGCTAGTCCAAATGGTACCTTGAAAGCCATTGTCTGCTTTTGTGCAGCAATACAAAACTGCTCAGTTGCTTGAAATAGCTTTTCTTGTGCACTGTTACAGCTACAACAAAGATAGTGTGTATAAAACTGAAGATATTCTAAGGATTAATGGTTTCTCACTGCTTTCAAAGAAGTACTGGTGTAGGAGCTTAGTGCTACCTAAGTGACTGATTGAGCTGTACTCTCAATTATTCTTTTCTGACTAAAGATAATTTCCTTCTAGGTGTAAACACCTAAGATTTGGATTATTTTCAAATTAATTCTGTCCCCTCTGAAGTATGAGCATTTTATTAAATCACTTTGTATTGGAGTTGCAGTTAGTCTGTCAATTGTGTATTCATCATGTCTATTCTGGACAAATACTAGGTTCTTAGCTCAAGTCTACTCTTCCTCTTTATAATAAAATTTGAGAGTATTAACTATTGGTTTGCAGTATATGAAAATGTTTCCCAGCATGCTAACTGAGAAAAGTTGTATAATTTTGTTTTAAGGAACTCTCCTATTTACAGACTAGGTTTTCAGCAGCGTTAAATACTTTTATTGTTACTTCTGACAATGTAACGGAACAGTTGGCAAATATAAAGTTTATGTGAGACTTCTAGCCATATCCTGGACCTTCCACTAGGAGCTTGCAAGTCACAATTGCAGATATTTCACTTCAGTACCTGTTTGCAGTGTTTCTTCCTGTTGAACATTTGGACAGTCGTGTGTCCTTAAGAGCACCTTGATGCCATAACAAGAATCATAGAAGTTAACCAAAATTAAAGTTGAATGTATAAGTAAAATAATAGACATATTGCAAGGCACCCACATAAAGTAATTTTGCCTTCCTTTTCTGTGTCTCTCCCTGTGAGCCATTACCAGTCTTGTAGACGTTGGAGAGACTCTAAATAAATGTTATGCTTATCTCAGTGGAACTATCCATAAAGGATTTAGAAAAGCACAAGAGCAGAAGTATGAGCATAGCAGATCTGAATCACTGCAGGTCTGACCTGCCACCTGAGAAGTTGAATTTGGTTTAGGGTTAGAATCTGCTACCTGAGGATTTGAACTGGCTGAAGGGACAGCAGAGACTTGAGCAGCTGGACCTGTACCTTGGCTGCCTGCCATGTTATTGTTAGATAAGATGCTTTTGGCCGAATTCCCAGAACCTGTGGGAGGAGGGGCAGCGGTGGACATGGTGACCCCCTCTTGCTCTCCCTCTGAACAGACTTTGTTTTGAGAAGGCTGCCCGTTATCTCCTGTGGGACTCTGGCCAAGGTCTACCAGCTCCTTTTCCCCAACTTGAGAACTCTTTGAACAACGTCTCCTGCCTTTCCCTAGCTGTTTTTTTAAAGGAAGCAACAGTTGAATTCTTGATGCATACCACAGCAATTAGACATAAACCCAGGATTATTATGGCTAAGATCACACATGATAAATACACCACTGTGTTACGGCTGTATAATTCACTACAGGAGTCTGGAACTTCAGTTCTGGGGAGAATTACCTTCATCAGAGATGTTGAATAAGTTCCTGCATTTGTAATATTTCCTGACTTATTAAAAGCAGATTTGGTAGCAGTATCAGTGATATTAAAGCCAACCTAGCCAAGAAGATACTCTCCATAATTCCAAAACATTCTTTTAAGCTTTATCCACATTAAATCAATCAGAAAGGAACCAATCTTCCCAACAATCAAACAATAGACCCAAATGAGGAATGCTGGCCAGGCTACCCTCCAAAATATGTAAAATAACTTCATCTTAACTTCCAGACTTTATTAGCAATAAATCAAATTTAATTAGCCCCGCATTGAAGTGCCAAAAATAAAAGATATGATGGTTTGGGAGTTCCCCACCCCTCCACACTTTGTAAAATCACCCAGACTAGACTCAGCTGGCTGGAAGTTAAGGACTGAAGCTATACTTACAGCTTAGCACAATATACAAGCAGATATATACACAATATACAGGAATATTTATAGAAATGTACAAGTTAAAGGTAATACAGAAACACAACACCCCTCCCAGAAATCAGAGTCCCCAGGAGGGGCTCCCAACCACCCTTCCACCTCTTTCCCACCCCTCTACCTTATCCCAGGGTTTGCCTTATGCACAAGGCGAGTTTAGAGGATTGGCCAGGGGGGTTAGGAGAGTGGTTAGTTAGGTTATTCAGCAGAGAGGCCAAGACCAAAACCAGCTAGAGAGCCCGAGACTCTCTGAGAGAGAGTCTTATCTATGTTTGTGTTCTTGTTCTTACACATCTCAATAAGCTTGAGTGAAGTAGACATCAACATTGTTTTCTTTTCAGAGCCTATAATACAATTTTCTCCATTAAAATATTCCAATTAGCCTCAAACCAGCACACTTGGCAAGGGGTTGGACTTGATGATCTCTGGAGGTCCTTTCCAACCTCTAAAGTTCTGTGATTCTGTGAATGTAAGCAGTTAGGCATTTTGTTAAAGACTGTCAACTCAGTGTTCAGCTGAGGTTAACAAATGAGTGATAAGAAAAGAAATACAGAATGAAACAGAAGATGGTGTCTACAACAATGCATTTCTGGGCAGCTCCTCTCTGGATACAGGACGAGAGGGACAGATGCAGAAGGCGATGTGCAAACATATTAAATGATTTATGTAAACAATTCCATATTTGTCTTGGAGTGCAGACAGTTAATCCCACAGGAACATATGCACTACTGCAGCCCATTGGAGAAACTGACAATGGTTCCAATTTGCCTTCATTTTCATCAGCACTCTGTACATTAATATTAGCTCACAGTTTGGGGAATGAGAAGAATTGCAGATCCTAGTAGAGTCACAAGCTTGTGGTGTGTTTCCTGGTTTGAGGCTAATTGGAGNCTGGGCAAACAGTGAACGTGACTCCTGAGCTCGTGGAGGGTGGTCAGGAGGAGGATAAGTAACACTCTATGCTTAGAAGCTTCTTGATGGCAGAGTGCTCACAAACATCATGCCAAACACAAACGTCTTTACAAGCAGGGAACATCTCAGTGTCTAAAACTAACAAGGGAGCATATATGGGAAGTAGAAAGAGGCATGCGTGTTGCTTCGGTTCTTGGAGCAGAGGAGGACTAAAGCCCATCTGGAGCTAAAACTAGAGTGGGGCATAAAAGGCTGAAGGTATGCTAGGAGCAAAAGGAAGTTCAAGGTGATTATGGTTGACTACCTGAGTGATGGACAGGCAACATGGAAAAGGTGAAGTACAGAACTCCTTTTTCTGTGCTGAAGTAAAGTGTTCTTTCATGTCTCTCTGTGCAAGTGTGGATTGGGAGGAAGAATAAGAGAGTCGATGTGGAAACAACAGGATGGAGAATACTTAGAGAAGTGTAACATATTTGTGAGGGGTCACTGATGATTGGAAAGAGGGCGATGTTATACTTTACCCTAAGAAAGGCAAGCAAAGCACCTGGGGATCTTTTGGCTGACAATATTCATCCAGTCCCTTGGAAGATCCCAAAGCTTGTCCATTTCCAGACATGTAAAGGGCAAAAAGGTAACAAATAACAGTCAGTATGAATTTCCAAGGAGGCAAACCATGCTTGGCAATCTGTTGTTGCTTTCTGTAGTGAAGTGACTGCAAGTGGTCTGTGGAGATAGTAGTGCATGCCACTGACTTTAGTAAAGCTTTTGGCCTTGCCTCTTGCAGATTTGTTATTTGGAAGCTGTGGAGGTGTGGATTGAAAGAACAGTCTATTTGTTGAAGTTCATGAAGTCTGTAAGAAGTGCTCATGCCCGGCAGTCTTGTTGAAAAAGATGCCAAGGGTTACAGTGAATCCTGAGAATGAGCCAAGTGTGAATAAGGCAAAAGAGCTTACACAGGAGGACACAGGGTTAGCAGAGTGAAGGAAGTTAGTATCTGACTTTTCAGCCTCTGAGGCTATATCCAGAATACGGTGTCCAGTTCTGGGTTCTCCACTTCAGGGTGAATGTGGAGAAAGTGTTTAGGGTCCAGTGAAGTCTACCAAGGCAGTCTGGAGTGTAGAGCACATAATCTACAAAGAAAGGATAAAGGAGCTGGACTTGTTCAGCATGGTTGAGACAATCTAATAGCATGTTTGAATGGCAGTTGCAGAGATGGTAGAACCAAGCTCTTTTTTTTTTTTTTTCTGGTGGCAATTGATGTAAATTTGCCAAAACTTGTAACTGAAAAGTTTCAAAGTGAAAGAGTGAACATTGGCAAAAAAATTGTTTACAGGAAGGGCAGTAGTGGTATGAAATAGATTACCCAGAGTTTGAACCTCCCTGCTTTGGAGGGTTTTGAGGCAAAGCCTCAGCGGACATAACTGAGTGTTGGTGATGGTGCCACTTTAGAAAGTAGGTGCTGCTTTGGATCTCCAAGTATCTCTCTCCACCTACTTTTCCATCTTTTCCCTAAACAGCATATTTGATTCCTTCCTCCAATGATTCTGCCTCTAGAGTTAGACTTTGTAGTTTTCAGTCAGTAGGAGGTGAGCATATAGAAGGCAGTAGCTAAATCTGGAACTGAAAAAAAATTACTGTGCCACCTGCTTGTTCCTTCAGAACTCATGTCTTAGCACTGCACTGCTACATATATTTTTCTTTCTTTAAATAGTTGCATTTTTCCCAGTGAAATTACACAAACTTACATAAAGGTCCCAGTTGACAGATGTAAAGCAAAGAAACAGCTAAATTTAGAAGAGGCAAAAAGAGAGGTTGGGGAGCTGTCTGAATGATCCAATTGGCAACAAATTTATGCTGAATTCTGCCAGTTAGGTTAGCTTTGTTTATTAGGTCAGACTGTAGCCCAGACAGGAAAAAGAAAAAGACATCATGTTGAAAAACCATCATTTACAATTTTACTGAAGTCTATCAAAAGTTGACATGTATTTAGAAGCGGATGATATGGCCAGGGTATTTGGATTGGCCTCTGGCAGAAGGAAGGTCCACAGCTTGAGCATCAAGATAGAAAGACACATGATTTATGAACTCTGAAGATAGTTTGCTTAGAAGCTTAGCAGAAATGTGCAACTGTATGATGCACTGAATTGGTGAGAGGACTTTTGGAGTCATAGTGCTGCATCACAAAAAGTAATTTTCTAGTATTCTTATTGGGGAATTCCATCTGTTTCTCTCTGTTACTGGTGAATGCAGAGTTTATCTGTACCATGGCAGAAAAAACAGGTCCCTGTGATTAATTTCTCTTTTAGACAGTTGCCATATGGACATAGGTCAGTGGTAAGCTTGGAGTCATATTTCACAACATGCTGCCTTCTCCATGCAGATGTATTTGTTCTTAAAAAGGCCAGGAACCTATTGCTCTTTTGCAAGTGGACAATGAAAACACTTCATGGGTGCTCAGTGAGAAATCCTTGTGATGCTGCCATCCTCCTAATTGGTAATGCCAGTGATACTGAAAACATTCAGAAAACACCTAAATGTAGATGAAGACTCAGAGATTTGTGCAGATAATAGCAGTGACTTCTGATCCACCAAATAAAAGACCAAATCTGTTAATTAGTGCTGCTTGAAAAAGAATTGTCATACTTAGAATTCCTTATTACAAATCCATGAGAATGTGTTTCCAGGTGCTAAAGAAAATCTGCTGTATGTTTTTTTCTGATAGGCATTTGTAAGACAATTGCCTGTGTAGTTAATTAGACAAGGCATTTCAAAATCAGTCTTTGGCTTAAATTGTTTTCAGAATTTTACAAATTAATATTTTTACAGATTGCTAATTGCATGTGACTGTCAGACACTGAGTGAATTAAATTCCCAGAAGGCTTCTCAGTAGGAACATTAAAGAGTATTAGAAAGATTAATGCAGCCTGCATATATGAAAGTGTTTGGTTTTGGTTGGGTTTTTTTCCCTATATCACTGAGAACATTCACAGTAACATCAAAATGTTTCAAACTTGAAAGGTATTCCTTTGTATGACTGCCTAGAAGATCTGTATCGAAGTATCACTGCACCGTTTAAAAGATGATTTAAAAATACTGGTATGTATATATTATTGTGTAATCCAAGTCTCTTACCTGTTTTAACAAGCAGATGCTGACTTAATGCAAGGATCAGTTTTTGTCTGAGTCTATATTGTTCTAGAGAGGTTTTCCTTACATTAGAATCTGTGAATAGAAGGATGGATTTCTCTGTTAAAGGACAGGATTTCTGCTTCGTATTTCTAACTTTTGATGTTAGTGATAGGAATTGGAAAAACTTAATTGAGATCTGATTTCTGATAGAGCAAAAGTAATGGCTTTCTCAGTAGCCTGGTGTTCACTTACAGATAATCCCCAGTGAAGTTTTTTTTTTTTCTAAATTGGAATGGTATGCTAGTTTTGGAGTGTGTTTGTGCCCCCTCTGTAGAAATGTGGTAGAACAAAGTGACTTTGCAGGGAAGCAGGGAAAGCTCCTGGCTTGGGTAGAACAGTAGCAGCATTGGTCTGAAATGGAGTTGTCTGAGGGCCTGTGGGAACACTTCTAATTATCAGGCAGAAACTAGGACAGTGGTTTGCTTAGTCCTCCTTGTTCTCTTAGTAAGTCCTAGAGAACTTTCTTCCCTAGTCCTGTACAGTGACTCCTGCAGGTCATGCTATTGTTTGCTATACCATTTTAAGCCAGAAGTTACAAATTTTAGTGGTAATAATTCTCAAAAACATTGTATTGTGTGTGAGCAATGCTGTTGTAGTCTTTTGATTTCACCTATTCTGTCTTCTGGCTGCAATCTGAGCAGGGAGGAAGAAGATGCTGTTCCCTGAGCAGGATAGTGGCAGCAGGGTTTTTTGCAGTTGCTGGAGTTTGGCAGCATTCCAAAGAAGTAGAGTATTTTGTAATTATGCTTGTTGTTGACCAAACGTGATTTGGTGAAAGTTTTGAATTACCCTGCAGTTTTATCAATTCCTTTTTAATGTTTATTAGCTAGACCTCAATACCATCTGCAGATCCCTTCAGCTTGGAAGCTGTTTGATAATATATCCAGAATATGCACCAGAGAATAATTTCAAGCACACAGCAAGAAATTGAAATTTTCAAGTTTGGCTTTGATTTTTTTTTTTTCCCCTTCATTTGTTTTGTTTTGCTTTGTTTGATCTGCTGCTATCTTTGTCATGATTTTCAGTAGGACTTGTAACTTGTCCATCTGCATACTGATCTCTAAAATTACCTTTGGTAGTAAGATGCCTAGCACGTTTGAAGTTGTCTTTATATAGTACCACCCTTAGAAAGGCACCTTTAGCTCAAGTGCTGTTCAGATATTTCAATCACAAGCTCTGTACTAGAGCAAAATATTGTTATAAATACTATTTTAAAGAAAGACACTGCTTGCCTGATTTGGGTTTCATTATCAAACAAAATCATACAGCATCTTTTCAAGAAAATTTTACTCCCTAGCTTTTAATTATTGGCAGCATGAAAGATCTATAGCTACTTGAGTAACCCTCACGACTCAATGGAAATATTTTCAGTCAGTTTTTGCATGTACCTGATTTTAGACAGCTGTATAATGCTGAAGCTGCCAGCACAGAAATCTCTTTCCCCATCAACAATTAGAGCTCCATTTTTTCTGTTACAATGCATGCATTTTAAGTATAGTATTTGTAAGCAAAGACAGTGAGTTCCCTTACTGGAAAAATATGACAAAGGCTGTTGATAAACTACAGTCTTGTATTGCAATACCAACAACCATCCAACTTACCAAAGGAGCGGGAGGCATCCTCAGTAATTCTAGTCTTATTTGGCACAGCTTTCCTGATGTAAGGAGCTGCAAAATGAAGTGAGTCTGCCTTTAGTCTAAGGTGTTTCTGAAACACTCATTTCTGGTGAACATAAGTGTCATTTAAAACAGTAGAATGTAAGTCTTCACAGACTGAATTTTTAAACTGTCATTTAGTTCTGAATGCTGAACTGCTATTCCTCTACATGCTACCTAGCTATGTTAATTAATTGTTATCAGTATTTTAGCCTATCTAAATTTTGCAGTCCTTGTGACTGTAGCACTGAGTGCCTCGTGTCTTTCTTCACAGCAGTCTGTACAATCAGGATTTACTTCTGTTCACGTGTACAAGCAATGAGTAGTGGGAGATACTGAGTTAATCCCTTAGACTTTGTTTCTGACCTTGGCTGGAGCAGAGAATTGAACTGGTTTTCTCAAATGTCAGGCTAGTTGTTTGCTTGCTTTGTAGTCCTTCCTCTCTCTTATTTGAAAGACTTTTTGAAAGAAAGAAAATGTAAAGGTGGAACTGAAAACATTATAGTGCATACATGATGAGGTGATGTAACAAGCATTTCTTCCAGCTGACAAATAACTGTAGGTGAGGACAAGGACAAGGCTGCTACTCTTGTTGATCACATCACTTTCCTTCTGAGAGGCATTTCCAAAGGTGTCTTTCAGGCATGTTGCATAAGGAGTATCAGAATTTCAACAGCTTTGTTATTTATTTGGCAACAAACCATACTTTCAGATATGTGTAGATTATAATTTAAAATGCAGATATGGATTTGGTAGCTTCTAAAAGCAAGAAATATTTTTGTGTATGTATTAAGTCCTTTCCAGGTGTAATACTGTATAGCCTTCTTAACTTTTGATGAATTGATTGCCAACATTTTTATGGCACTATTCCCTCAGTTACAGCAGTGAAGTTTGAACATCACAGTGTCAGTCCAGCAGAATAGATAGAAAACATCTACTTGGCCTGCATAATAAGAGTCTTGTTTGAGAGTGAAACTTCAAAGATGTGGAAAATGTGCTCCAAGGCTTGAGGTAAATAGTCTGAGGGTTCTGGATACGGAGAGCAGCTTCCATGGTATGTATGAAGGAAAGAATACAGGATGATGGACTATAACTTCTCTTTGAGTGTTTTGCCTGAAACGTTCTGGACACTTCCTTTGGAAGGTGGTTCTTTGAAGTTCTTCAGAGAAGTCATTGTCATTCCATTTGAAATTGTGGTACTTTCTCACTGCTTGTGAGGCATCCTCATAAGTCATCTTTTGTAGGAATGCTTTTAAAAGACAGTAGGACAGATCACATAGGAATGTTCTTCTTCAGGATCACACAATATCCAGTAGTTTGAGGGACAACTGGATTTATTATTTTTTAAAAATTCTTTTTGGCCATGGCCATTGTGTATTGAATTTGGTAAGTTTGTCTGTTGCATCTCTTCTTGTAGCTTTTAAAGTTATTTAAATGAAAAAAACATCTCCTAACCTGCCATTGAAGCAAGCAAAAGCCCTAACTTTGTGGAAGCTTCTTAAATGCATTTTTAAGAAGATGACCTGGATATAGTTTTCCATTTTTCATACATCTGGAGATAGAATTTAATTTTGCAGAAACCAATAGTAAGTATTACTTTGGATGGGGTTTTTTCAAAATAAAAAGTCTTTTAGTATTACACATTGTTCTGGTTTTAGGGTAGCATAAAACTAATACAGCTGTCACTGATTAAGAAAGTTGTTTTATTAGGTTAAAATGTTTTTTAAAAGTAATTAAATAATTCATACCATTGACATCTCTTCAGTCAATTACTTAGAGAGGCTGTCAACAGCTGTATCACTAAACTGCATTTAAAGGAATCATGGTGAGCTACATTGTTTTGGCTTCTGTGACCAGGTCCTTATGTTAGAGCTAAAATTAAAAGCAAGTTCTTTGTAGGTGTTTTATAGTAATTTATTTCAATGTAATAATAAGACATTTTAATGTCATTTTTGTTAGTGAGATCTTTCTTCTATCTCTAGAAGCTGAATTTAAAATGCATGGTTTAGAGTCTGTTAGATATCTCATTGGTGCATTTCACTCTTGGGTTCAGGATTTAACCAGTCACCAGATTTTTTTGTTTCTCTGGGCTTTTTCTCTCTGAATAATTAGAGCCAAAGGTTTCTTTTTGGTTTACTCTGTAACTAGAGATACAGCATCCTCTGTAAATGTCCCTCTACAAATTCATAGGTTTCACAGGAACTAGGAAAATACTGTCTTCCCAAGGCATTTCATAGTTGTTGGTTTGATGCTCATACTGACTGGATCTCTTGTAAACTTTTGGGAAGTGTATATATGCCAGGAAGGTTGTTCTGGAGTGGTTGCCTGTCTCTTCCGTTCCTGTGTTACTTGAATTTTTGGTTCTATATTAGATTTTGTTTTCAAGCAATTGAACTGATTGTAAATAATAAATGGTAAAGATGTAGTGGTACTTTTCACAGAATCACAGAATGTTAGGGGTTGCAAGGGACCTCGAAAGATCATCTAGTCCAACCCTCCTGCCAGATAGGATCACCTATACCAGATCACACAGGAATTCATATGGGTGGGTTTTGAATATCTCCAGAGAATGAGATTCCATATCCACCCTGGGCAGTCTGTTCCAGTGTTCTATCACCCTCACAGTGAAAAAATTCTTCCTCATCTTTCCATGGAACTTTATATGCCTCAACTTCCACTCATTGCCCCTTGTCCTGTCATTGGAGATCGCTGAGAAGAGCCTGGCTCCATCCTCTTGGCACTCACTCTTTACATATTTGTAAAAATTAATAAGGTCATCCCTTAGTATCTTCCTCTCCAAGCTGAAGAGCCCCAGCTCCCTCAGTCACTCCTCAAAAGGAAGATGTTCCACTCCCTTCATCATTTTTGTGGCTCTGTGCTGGACTCTTTCCGGGAGTTCTCTGTCCTTCTTGAACTGAGGGGCCCAGAACTGGATGCAGTGTTTCAGATATGGCCTCACAAGGGCAGAGTAGAGGGGGAGGAGAACCTCTCTTGTCTTGCTAATCACAGCCCTTCCAATACAACCCAGAATGACATTGGCCTTTATGGCTACAAGAGCACATTGGTGGCTCATGGTCATGGTACTGCTTGTAAATATTCTTTCTCTGGATATAATATGCACTGTCTAGGTGATAACAGAATTTAAATATAAAATTGAGCCACTTGCTTCAGATTTTCTGTATGCTGTGAGCTCAGTTACTTAAAACCATAGTCAGAGCAGGTGTTTTAATTGATCTCATCTTTATCAGACAAGAAAAAAATTTAAATTGTTAATGTTTAGGTAAATTATTTTGCATATTAAGGGGATTCCTTCTTGATATTGAAAACCTGAGCACTGTGAAAAGATTTGTTTCCTTAGTTGTTATGACTTTGCCTGTTTTGAATTCAGCTCCAGTTGAAAAGAATGCAATACCACGAGGTCTACAGATTAGCACTTTGTGAAAATAAAGACAAAACATAATTGTAAAGCAAATGGCAATATGCAGATGTATTTAGTTGGAAGTGCTACTGTACTGTAGCCTCCAGTCATCCAAATGTTGTCCTGAACATTTTTTAATAATTTTTTAAAATAAATATGACTTATTTTTGCGTATGTCCTTATGGCAGCTGCATTAATCTTAACTGCAGCAAGAGAGCTACATGCTGGCAACAGTTTTAAATTTATTATTCTTCAATGGAGAGTTCATAAAACCCCTACTTGATAGTATATTTCATAGAGTATTGCAACATTATAAATTCAATAATATATCAACCGATTCTTGTAGCTATCTTTTCATGAGACACAATGGACTTTTCTAGCAGGAAAACTTAACACCTAGCAGGTGCTCAGCACTGAGCTGACTAGGTCACATGTCACTGATTAAGAATTAAGATTTCTTAAGATGAAGTGAAATATCTTTCTATTTCTTTTTTTTTTTTTTTTTCCTGAGCTTTAGACCACAGGCTGTTTAACAGAGATGACTCTGAGTGCAACCACAAACATTCAAACAATGGAAGGGAACAGTACTCATGTACAATGTACCTTAAAAGGAGAACTGTCGGAATTACAACCTATCTCAGAATTTGGCATGAGTTTAATAATTAAAATTTAAATTTTCTTCTCTCAGTAAGGAAGTGGAAATGAAGAAACTGACTGCAATTTTTTTGTTGGTAATTTCAGTGAATTTTTCAAGTAGCCCATAATTTGTTGGATTCTACACTGACTTCTAGGAATACAGCTAATTATTTTCTTTTAAGTAAGTCAGTGTAATATGTTGACATTAAAGTGCACCTTTTGTTTTATTGAACTGGCCTATGTGTTTAGAAAAAAATTAAACAGCTTATGACAAAGCCATGAGAAATTATTTGATCCTAAAAATGCCTGCTAGTATTTTTATATAACTATGAATAACTCCATACTCTAGTAATTAGCATTTCTAATGAGGATTTATTTTAAGTGCCTATACTTAATTCAGGTAATTGACGAAGAACAACTGAGCTTAGTCTTTTTTTCAGCCTCATTTAAAATAGGATTTAAGGTAGGGCACTATCAATAACAAATTTTTAAAACTTCACAGGTAAAACAACACTACATGAATAGGCACAGAGCAGAGTTAAATTTTAGGCTTTCTGTGAGATGTAATCTGGTAATTGTGATAAGTGTTAAAATAAAAGTGCTTTGTCTTGGCTTGATTTTAGAAATGGGCTCGGGGCAACCTGATCTTGTTGAGGATGCCACTGCTTACTGCAGAGGGGGATTGAACTAGATGAGCTTTGGAGGTCACTTCCAACCCAGATCATTCTATGATACTTTGATTCTAGATTGAAAATTAGATCAACTATGTGTAATATCCATATGCTCATTTTAGCACTTTAAAATAACTTCGAGATTCTAAAATGCTGCAAAACCCTACTGTTGTTAACAGACTAATAGTGTTTGAGTGTATGCAAACAGGATTAGCTTCCTCTAGGAGTATCTGAGCACACGACTGTCTTATTTTGGGACATGTGACTGTGTTTTGTGGTTTCACTTGGAGCAGACAACAACAAACATGCCTGTTTCCCTTGAGCCAATCTTAACTGAAAATTGGCTGCTTTCTGCTTGTACCTGATCTTCAGAATGTTGATTGCTGATGGAGAGATGTCAGTTAATTTAATTAAGAATGTTGTACTAATCTTCTGATATAAAATTGCTGCTGATCATCTCCAAGGGAGTGCTAGTTTGTGCAGTAGTGTGAGGAAAGTTCACCTATTGACTGAAGGTAAATAGAAGTTGTTGCATGTTCTTCTGCAGTGGAGCAAAGATAATCCCAGCTTATTGTGGTTCTGGGCAGCTTCAAATAGGGTGAAGCATTCTATGAAAGGATGATTTGTTTGTTGAAAATTTTGCTTCACCTCAGGCTGGAAGTACTCCTGGAGAAAAAGATGTGCCTGATTTAAATTAGAGTAGATCATAAACTTAGACTTGTTTCTTACGCGTCTTTCAGCCCTTTCAGCGTAACCTACTGTTTTTTCTTTTGTATGCATCCATTAAATATTGCAAATTCTATGATTCTATGAAATTCCTGGCTATAGGAAAACATCTAAATTGGCATAGCTATGCAAGTGTTCTCTAAATTCCTGATACATGACAGGGTGAATCACTGCTCTTATTAACAGACTAATAGAAATTAGTTGCAATGAAAAGAATAATAGAACAGGTAAGTAAAAGCAATAAAGAAATAAATGAAAATGTCATATGCCAGCATGCATTATTTTTGTAAAATTGACAAGCAAATTAGTAATGGTGACTTTAGAGAAGTTAGCAAAACGTTTGTTAAACTACAGAAGCAAGGAAGGTCTTAATATATGTGCAGATCACTTCTCGTTAGCCTATTTTTCTTTAACATCTGTAAAATTCTTCTGGTCAGTATTTAGAGGAGGAGGGAGCATCAGGCTTCTGCATGGCATTTGTGAGGAACTACTATGCCGTTCACACATTGTTTGAAACAGCATGAACTTCACTTAACTCTCACTCCCATACTTGATAGTATTCTTAGCAATCCCAGCCTGTGTGCATACTTGCATTGAACAATTTGCGTTTAATATATATATTTGTATTTAAATCACAGTATCAATATGTTTCAGGCAGTTGAATACTCACACAGGATTGTGCTGCAACACTTGCTGCACTCAAATCTCTAGTTAAATAAAGCAAACGTGAGCATCCTCTGTGTTGGAAAGGTTCTAGAATTAACTGGTCTCAACTACATTTTGTACAAATGTGCCATGATGATTCTTATTTTTTTAATCTAAAATTCCAGAATCTGTAGAACTATTTAGGCCATTCATTTAACTCTTTTATACCCTTTGGAGATTTAAGACTGATGAGCTGATTTATTACAGCACATGCAGTACTTCGGTCATACCATTCTACCTATATTGGAAAGAAAATAAAATCCATAAATAAGATATCTGCAAGTGGAGCAGTTTGGAAAATCTCCATTTCAATTTTGTCTTTATTCTGCTGCAGCTTAATGAACCACATTTGTTCAAATTCAGAGATGTCAGTGAAGCAGCAGCAAGAATTTGGTGCAATAGTCCTTGTATGTCTTGCAGTCAGTGGTTCTGTTTAGCATGCAGGAGGTTTATTGTTGTTCACTTCTCATTCTTTCCAAATGCTATAGAATATAATTTAGTGCATCTTTATTTCCAAATAAATGTGCTTTAACAAAATGAAAGTGACTGCAGCATGCATGGTGCAAACCATATCAAAAGCACTAAACAGAATCATAGAATCACTTTGGTTGGAAAAGACCTTTAAGATATCAAGTCCAATCATTAGCTAGCTCTATTGTGTCTGTCAGCACCACATCTATTTGTCTTTTAAATGCCTCCAGGAATGGTGATTCAACCATCTTCCTGGGGAACTATTCCAGTGTTTGATAACCCTTTCAGTATAAACTTTCTTCTAATATCCAATCTAAACCTCCCCTGGTGCAACTTGGAGGCTATCACTTGTTACTAGGAAGAAGAGACAGCGCCCACCTGGCTACAACCTCCTTTCGGGTAGTTACAGAGAGTTGCAGATAGAACACAGATTGGAAAAGTGAGGAGGAATAGGAAAATAAGGACAAAGTTCACAAACTGCTTGTCCAAAATTTGCTGCATGAAAGTTCTGGATTGAAATTCTAAGTATTTAATGTTTTCAAAGTGAAATTAATTGATCTTGAAAATGTAACATTTTAGCAATGAAGCACAGACAGCAAAGCTAGAACAAAAATAACTTTCCAATATTTGAGTTTCTTCTTATGCTGATTATTCGATGATAGTTCTTAGTTTATCAGCATATCTTTACAGCATTTTACCTCTTACTGTTATGCTGTTCATTTATATTCAGCGTTTTATCAGCACGTGCACACAATGTATTGTAAAAAGGATGTAGTTTGAAAAGTCATCTTCTGCACAAAATCTTGACTTTTCAGAAATTTGTGATATATGATGCATGTTTTGTTTGTCCACGACTGTCATCTCTCTAGGATGCCTATCTGCACAACTCAATACACACAAAAAGTGTTGGAAATTATGTCTACCCATGCATGGTCTTGCTCAGCCTCCGGCTGCCTACTGCAAGAAGAAAAGCAAGAAGAAATGCACATGAAAAATAAGAATTTTCTGGTAGTGCAGATTACTACCAAGATTTTTAAAAGTCAGTTTCAAACAGAACTTGTGGTTAATTAGTACTGAAAATGAAACAGGTACTATATCTGTCTGTTTAGTAAATAGATTGATGTTGCTCAGATCAATCAGAAGTCAGATAAATCAGAAGTTATTAGTTTCTTCTCTTGGATATTAATTAGGTTTATCTCCAATGGGAAAAGAGTTTTCTGATCTTCCAATAAAGCCATTTTTCCAAGAGAGAGTTACTTTCAGCTTCTTCTTAGATTTTCTGGCTGACTAATATTATGTTTGTGCATTTGATTGCTATCAGAGTAGAAGTGATTTAGAATTTGTAAATAAAAATATGCTGATTCCATGGAATTTTGATTCTGAAAGGACATTTATCTAGGTCAAAAGGTGAATGTTGTAGTACTAGACTATCAACAAAAACTATTGGCAAATGTAGAAAGAGGTTCCTTCGAAGAAAAGCATTTTAATGGTTAAACACACCCCACACACACCCCCCAACTCAAACCAATGACAAAACCACCTCTCTTTGGAGTCATAGTGTCAGTATATCATTCTCATAGGTTTCCTGAAGCTCAGAATACTGATTCCTTTAAAAGAATCAGTTTGAGAAGTACTACTTGCTTTTGGTAATTTGGTATGCTAGTTAGCCACCCTAGTTTCATTTCTTGCTTGAGACTTATTTGAAACTGTACATTTTGCAAATGGAATATTTAAAGGAACTCACGAGGCTGAGGTCCTCAAGTTAACAGGCATTGCCGGCTTCTCTTGTCCATCAAAAAATGTAAGAACTTTTAACTTGTGACTGTGTGCAAGCCGGTACAGTAAGTATGTAATGCTTGTTCAGAACTGTGTGGTATTCATGGATTAACTGGTAGGACTCCGTATCTTCAAGGTGAATTGCTTGCTGATGAAAATGAGGTGGGAAAGATCTGGGAACATGGGTGGGAACCACCTTTCTCTTGGCTACTTCTGTCTTCACAGTGGAGACGGCTGAGACTAACCCAAACCAGCTGCAAATTACACCACACCTCATAGGAGAGTCAGAATCCAAGTTGCATTGCTTTCATATGCAGGGCAGTAAAGAAATAGGTTACAGGGCTGCTGCCAGTTAGTTCTGCTGCCTCTCTTCTCGGGTAGAGAGCTCCTGAAAGAAAGGCGGCTTGTAGGGCAGTTAGGACTTAATAAGCCTTCTGCGCTTTAACTAGGTTTCATCTTTGTGATAGAAGGGAGTGATGAAAATTCATTAAAAGTGATGTATCACATGGAAAAAAACAGAGAGACCTCATCTGCTTAGTGATGAGAGATCCTCAGTATCAGCAGACAGGAACTGTGGAACATGAGGCTTAGACTGATGCATCTGAAATATTCAAGAGCCTTTTTGGTTATATTTTTTGATAATTTATTTCCTGACAAAAGTAATCTGTTGTCTGTATCACCCAGCAGTCTCATTTATCAGACTGTTGTCACAGAAAATAATGTTTTGGGTGCCGAAACTGATTGCCAACAAGGTGGATAAAGCCCTTAAAGAAGATGGTCATGTTCAGCAGTGGTGCCTCTTCATCACAGCTGTGAAGAGAAGTTATGGAACAGTGACTTGAATTATGAAGTCCCTTTAAGAAAAAAGGCATTTGCAAATAACTTTTAAAAATCTGTTTTTAGTTATGCATAATGCATAAAACATGATTCTGTGCCTACTCAATAAAAATAGACTTAATACAAAAAGCAAGTTTAATTAAAACTCATAAGTGGAGATGTCAGAATGCTGATCGCAGGTCTGAATGTATTTCCTTCCAAATTTAGTTATACATTCTGAATTTCGTGATGGATATTATGTACACAGTGCTTTGGGAAGTCATGCATAATGTAACAAGGATTTTCACTTAACAGTACCTCTAGCAAATGTTCTCTCTGCTAATATCGCATGCCAAGTAGAATGTGATATAAGAAATGATTTATTTATTTTCAGTAGGTCATTAAATATTCTCACAATTTTGTGAAACTGCAAGAATTTTAAAAGGACGTGTAACCCAATAAAGTTACTTGTGTCAGGAGATAGGTTTGTGAATGCAATCAAATCACAACTGGGTTTTATAATCAGGTGACTCTACTGATGCAGAGAGAACTTCAGTGTTCCTTCTGCAAAGTTATGTGAGCTATGTAAAGAGGACCAAGAACACAGAGCTCATCATTTCTCAGATGGAGAAATACTGCTATGTCTCTGAAATTATAGTAATGTTTACATTGTTTCAAAGACACGAGTTTTTGTTTCTTTGTTTAATATTACATTTCTAAGGAAAAAAAAGAGTTGGTTTCCATTTGTCATTTTAAGTTTTAGATTTACACAATTCTTCAATTATTGATGAATCTTAATTATTGTATGACAGGGTAGCAGAGATAGCAGCAGTTGAATATATAATATTTTTCTGTATGAGGTATGTTATGGTTACTGCCTTTGAATTTTTGTCAAGATTGAAATAGTAACCACAGTGACTGCTAATTTATCTTTTATGTGGCTGTGTAGGTTCTTAGACTCAATCAAATCTTAGGGATGAGTCTCTAGCAGGCACTAGTATGGCCACAGTCTGAGTTCGGTTGGATTTTTTTTTCCCCTTAAGAAGTAGTAATTTACCTGAAAACCCAAAAATTACAAGTTAAAAGTGTCATCTTGTGGTCTGATGCATCCCATAGGGACCTCAGTGTAAATGGTTTAGCACAAGGGCTAATCTGCCTGCTCCTCCAACACAAAAGGAAGGAGAAAAGTAACACAAACAACTCGAAGTTGAGATAGAAATAAGAGTTTAGTATAAGATATCATAAGCACAATGCGTAATTATCTTAGCTAATAATCTAATTAATCTAATAATACAGTGCATGATTACCTTAGCCTTTTTGCAGAAAATGCACAGTGAAATACACAGGGGAAAAGAAACCCGGCATAAACCAGAAAACCAAAGCCAACAGCTCCCTGGCTCCCACCTGTTCCACTGCCATGCCTGCAGAAAAGAGCTAACACCCAAGAATCTGGAACCCAGAAGTAACTAGAACAGGAAGCCTCCCATACTGCAATCTGAACTTCAAGCCCTATAATACTTCCCTCCAGACAGCACTTTAATTTTTTGAAGCTGGCATTACTGCAGCATGGTATGAATAACAGCAGCAGATTCAACTCAATCCATGACACTCAGAAATACAGTGATTTGCATGTGTGCTTCACTAATTTGCCAGAGCTTCATAGTTTAGCACACCCAGGCACGTGCCTCTGAATTTGGTGTTCCAGCAGTGGGGGTATAGCCAGGACCACTAGAACTCACGATAGCCTGCTGTCGTGGTAGGCCTAAACAGGCCAAATTAGGTTTGTACCTGTCTTGGCTTACCCAGGACATTTTTCTGCTCTCTCTCCTGTTTTGGGGAGAGCAACCGCGGGAAAGGGACAAAGGACCTGGCGCCACTAAGTCTGGGGTCCGGGGTCTGTCCATCCACTGCGGTAAACAGGGTGCACATGGTTACCTTGTGCAAAGCCCGTGATCTGCCCAAAAAAGGGCAAAGCAAGCCTATGGCTTCACCCAATATGGCCAAATCTTGGCTAACTGCCATTTGATTGGCTATCTCGTGTNTCCTAAATCTGCTTGCTGTTTCCAGATTCAAGCATGTGGCACAAAAGCCCAAATCTGCTGTGAAGGTTTTGTTAAAGATGTAATGGGAAGATTTGAATTCACTCACTGTGAAATCAAATAACGTGGAGGTTCCTGCATTGGATTTTTTGAGGTTTATGTATTTTATGCTATGTCAAGCTTTTAAGTACTCCACAAAGGCTGGAGGAGGTGGACAGTGTTGCTGCAAGGAGGGGAGTCCAACTGAAATGGGTGGCTGATGTGAACCACTGTGGTGTCACTGCTTGGAGGCAGTTCTGCTCTCCTACCCTCTGCTCATGCACTTTGGCTGTGTGCTCTTCATACATGAGTTCTCCTCATACATGAGAATGTGAGTGTTTCTTGTTGGCCTGATCAGTCTGCCTGTTGAATGCCAGATCAGCTGGCACGTGTGGTGTTTTTTTTTAAACTGGTGATTGTGATTAAATGATTCAAAATTAATAATCTGTATTAATTTTTATATCCAGGCAGAGATTGTTAATAACTATGAAAATTATTAACATTAAATCTCACCAGAAAACTTATTTACAAGGTTCAAAATGCATGGTTTGGAAATTAATACATACAGGGAACAGGCAAAACTGGAACACTCTAAGAGGTAACCAGCAAATGCAAACATTTTTACTGGAAGAGAAGGTTTGTGCAGTCACTTATACCACTTGTGGTTAGTTATCCCACTTAGTCACTAGATGGATGCAGGAAGCTCCTTTCTGCTTATGGCAGAAGGCAATTAATGATTACAAGAGGCTTAAGTATTTACTCACAAAAATATTATGGGACAGTACCCAAAGCTTGTGGAGGGATTGCTGTCGGTGGTCAGAAAGCTATTAGAGGCTTTGGAGTTTCCCCAGTCTTCTGGGTGCTGGGGAAAGGAGGCAGACGATCTCTGACCTGGTCCTGACTCTCTGAATGATCTGTGCTATCTCCAGGACTTCCCATCTTGGCAGGAGGCTTTCAGGTGCAGGCAGGATGTCTTGCGGTGTGCAGTCTCAGCATGGTGTCACACTGGCTGTGCAGACCGAACATGTGGAGGCATTTAGAGCCTGATCCTGGTTGCTGGAGTTCCCCACAGCTCAGGATGCAGTAAGTTAGTAGAAACACGGATAAAGAGCAGATACAATGGCGGAGCACACATATAATAGCAAAACACACATTGTAATGGCAGAGCGCACAATGTGCTCCCTGCTTGTCTTCCTTTATATCGATAGAGCCCGAGACTGATGGGCCTTTGGACACAGAATAGCCAATCAGAATGGCAGTTAGCCAAGCTCAACCATATTAGGTGAAGCCATAGGCTTACTTTACCCAAATTTGGGCAGAGCATGGGCCCTGCACAAGGCAACCCTGTGTACCTTGTTTACTGCAGAGTTCAAAACACATCTGGGCAGGTCACAGTCCTCAGACTCAGTGGCTCCAGGTTCTTTTGTCTTATTTCCCACGGTTGCTTCTCCCCAAAACAGAAGAAAGGAGAGCAGAAAAACATGCCTGGGCAAGCCAGGACATCTATAAGCCTATTTTGGCCTATATAGGCCTACCACGACAGTTATCCATTCAGAAAACAAACTTACAGAATCTTTTTGTCCTTGAGCAGGACAAGTAGTAGCTCTGCATCTCAGATCCCATCAGGCCAAGAAAGCATTCTTCAAACCTGTATCCAGGCTGGTAAGCTGCATGGCAGTTGGCATGATGTAGAGGAGAGAAATGGAGGAAATAGATTAAATCCTTAAAAAGTAAATGAACAATCTGTTCTCAGATTGGCACAACGAGTAACAGGTTTGTAACAGGATGTTTGTCTGAGAGTTTTGAAATTGTCAGGGTAGTGAGAATGACCAGCCAGTCATCCAGCTGCTGCCAGTCTCAAGAAGTTACTGTTAGAGCAGTTCAGCTAGTTCATGTATTTGAGCTTTTTACAGGAAATATGAGGTCTGGAATTAATTCTTTTTATTAATTTATCTCAAGTAAAGGTTCTGGAAAACACTGATATATTGCAGAGTTAGAGCCTAAGCTTTGCGGGGTAACAGTCATGAAAATTACTGAGTGTCAGGATTGCATTTTATTTGCTGCATTTTTATTTCTAGTCAAGGCAGTGCTTTGCATCAATGTGACCTATACAGAAAGCATGTCAAGATGTCAAGGAGCTGTACTAAATTCTGTTGCTAGTGGAGGTCTAATAGGGTAATAAAAGTTTATGCCTTTATGTTGGTTGTGACCAACAAATTGATGAGAACTGGCAATATGTCTGCACTCAAGCCAGTAGATGCTATTTTCAGGTTGCTATTTCAGTTTCCAGTATTTACTAATGTATGGCAAATCATAATTGCAAACAGATTGTGTCATGCAAAAAAGTCAGTAGAGCAAACGAACTGCTTGCATTGGAGCTCTTAATGAGTGTTAAAGTTAGGCTAAAATTACTTTCCCTGACAGCTTTCTAAGCATGCTATTATGTATTTTTAAATCTTTGAGATTTATTTTTCCTTGACATTCTTCCATTCTCCTTTTCCTTGACATTTCGTATGCATGTTGCAAGTATTTGGGGGAAAGGGGGAGGGAAATCACCTCGTAATTATTAATAACATGATAGATGAAAATTGAAAGCTCTGTAAAAAGACCAAAATAGTTATTTAAATACATATTTTAATTTCTTAATTGCATTATTTTCTTTATTATTTTAAAGTGATAGATAGAATTAAGGCATTAAGGAATGATCTATGAAAAAAAACCAACTAGAATCTAATTTTTTAAATGATGTGATTTAGAGAACAGTCATTAACTGACAAAGTTAACTGTGTTTTCATAACAAATTGCATCATTTCCTGGTTCTGAAATAATATTTCAGTATGCAGTTAAAGGTTATAAACATAACTGTCTTCCATGTATCTCCTGTATTTAAGATGGTTCTAATTAATCTGTTAATTAGTAACTGTCAAATAATATACATTGAATATATATTTTAGAAAATAATTGAAATTTTAGTTGAAATCTGTTTCAGATGGAATAGGAGTCAACTTGACACTAATGCATCTCCCCTATGGAGAGAGACTGAGAGACCTGGAGCTGTTTAGTCTTGAGAAGACTGAGAGGGAATCTTATCAATGTTTATAAATATCTGAGAGGTGGGTGTCAAGTGGATGGAGCCAATCTCTTTTTGGTGGTCATCAGCAGTAAGACAAGGAACAACAGGTACAAACTTGAACATAGAAGGTTTCACCTCAACATGAGGAGAAACTTCTTTACAGTTGAGGGTGACAAAGCACTGAAACAGGCTGCCCAGAGAGGTTGTGGAGTCTCCTTCTCTGGAGACTTTCAAAACCTGCCTGGATGCGTTCCTGTGTGAACTACCCTAGGTGGTCATACTTTGGCAGAGGGATTGGAGCCAATGATCTCTGGAGGTCCCTTCCAACCTCTAATATTCTGTGATTCAAAAATAAATAGTAATTGTTTGGCAAATAAGTGATAGTTCTTCTATAATTTGCTAACATGGTTATGAAAAAAAATGGAAAAATTTGGGCTTTAAATAGTTGTCATAAAATAGTACCAAATTTTATGTAAAGTCCAGTATAAAACAATTATGCCTCAGAATACTGAACTAAAAACAAAAGTAGCAGTGGTTATGTATGTAAACCACTATGTGAATGAAGTTTGCTGATTCTAATCAGGATTATAATTAGTGATTCAAATCACTGATTTAAATTGACCCATCTTGACTTTTATATTTCTGATTCCTTGAGAGATAGCATTGTTTTGGTACAGGATGAAAAACTGAAGTTTGTACCTACCTGTGCAATCTTAGTAATATTATATCTAGCCATACCTAAGTCTAATTGTTCAGATAGTGTTACCAAAATGTAATTTTCAGGAAGTCCAGTAGAGCCATGTTTCACAAAATCTATTCCCACAAGAGCTAAATGCCAAGGTAATCAATCATACAGTGTACTATATCCTGTCGTTATGGATATAATACATTATTTATGCACTATAAAGATTTTTCAGATGGTGTTGAAATGAACAGGCAAGCAAATTAACAGCTATAAGGTGTAATATGTCCATGACTGAAAATTGCAATTTCCTAGATTAAAATTTGTAACGATACTTTCAATGCTTACAATGCATTTGAGATTGATTTGCTGTAAGCATGGGCTTTCAGGGAGTAGTGAGAAGTCTTTTAGAAATCTATAATATGCTAATTACACTCACAGGTGAGTGCCAGATCCTCTATTCTTGGTATTCATATACCACTTGTATTTTGATTACTAAACCCAAAAGTTGTAAACTCAGTTACTGGAAATAGTAAAACACTTCAGCAGCAGTACTGAAGTAGTACAGTGTGGGTTCTTCAATGAGCCATTGCATATGGTCACCACCGGCACATTTCATAAATACAATTAGCCACAGGCTTAGGCTTTTGATGGAACGTTGTCTCGATTTCCCCCTTAGTATATTGTTCCAAACTTTTTGTTCTTGGTCTGAGAATGAGATGATAGTTGTCTTTACTAGACTGAGTTAATCAACTGTGGTATTTGTAGGGGAAGCCCTAACAGACTGATAGAAAACAGTATAGCCGTGGGGGTAGAAAATTGCATCCCTAAATGCCTATGTATTGAAATGAAGACAAACTTCTTCCCTTTTCACTGTTAGATCTGGCAGTGCTTTCTACTTTGTTTTCAGGAAAATCTGCTGTTGTGCCTGCAGAGTAGTTTTCAAACCGTGATCTTCTTAGGCTCCCTGGGTAAAGAGATCTCCAGCTTAGGGACTTGCAGGGGCAAAGGTGCAGCACTGCTGTACCTACTACCCCTTGATAAATTTTTATTACTGTTACCTACCTACTTTTTGAGCCCATATAAACTTTTAATGCCTTTCGTATTCTTTGGAGGAACGCTCGTGGCTTCGTTACTTGTCACGTGAAGAGGTGCCTTTGGATGTTTAGTCACTCGCTTCCTAGTTCTGTTTGCTGTTGTTGGTATGAACAGGCACTACTTGCTTCCTTCTCCTTCATCAGGCTGTATTAATTTGTTCTCTCATGTCTTTTACTTAACCCTTATGCTCTTTGGGCCACAAGTTAACTTTTTGCTAAATCTTACCTTGCAAAGATGGATTCAACAACAACAATAATAATAAATGACCCTGCAAGCATGCAGCAACAGCCAGGTGCTTTTTGATTTGCTGGTTACTTGTTTGCATATTTGAACTAATGTGTGTGTATTGCTGCTGCTAAATAGATCCTGAGCAAAGGCAGGCAAGGTCTTGTTTCCACAGCAAGCAGTTGAGTCCATGCTGTGACCAGCATTGCTACTTCTGGGTTTCTTTTTCTGAGTTCTGTATGTAGAAACACCAATAATAGTTAAAATAACTTTCACGGCGAGGAATTAATTTGATCATATTTCTCGATGTAAATGTAGTATTTCACATAGATATATTGCACAAGCATTTAAAGTATGCGAGTTAAGCAGAACAGTGAGAACATCAAGGTCTTGTTGTAGGACAAGTGCTTAGTGCCAGTGTTGCTGTTTCTTGTGTGCTGAATACAAATCAGTTGTTTGAAGAAAAAGAGCAGAAGTAACCAGTTTACAGAATTATGTGACTTAGGAGTTTTCCCTTCTGATTATTTCGCAAAAGTGTTGCTGTTGATCTCTTAATTTTTGAACAATAGACGGCACTAAGCAAAGAGTGGTCTCTGCTCCCCGAGTCTCCACTTTGAGCAGTGGTGGTGGTGGGTCACCTCTGCTGCATCACAGCAGAGGTGGCAGTTCCTTCAGGCTCGTTCAAAAGAACCAGAAAGCAATACAGAGAAAATTCTCTTGTGTAGGCACAATCTCTCTGGATGTATGCTGAGGTTCTGTGGAGAAGGCTGATGTGTTGAAACATTTGAACAGAGAGACTGCTTTGGAGAATTGCTTTCTGCAGTTGAGCTTACAGCCTTGACTGCTGTGAACCCAAAAGTTCAGAAAGACAGAGTATAAAGAGATATTCTCCATACATTGTCCTTAGAATATGTTTTAACAGTGGTCTGCATTGTGCTTTTCTGTTTTTCTTGAGAGGGCCTGAGACTTTTGGCCACATCTGTTCCCTCTGTTTAATTTTTCCAGGCTTTTTTACTCATTTCTTTTTATAAGGCACAGTGGATGAAACATATTTTTTTCCCTGTACCATTTGCTCACTTACAAGCAAAATGATACCTGACAACCTAGCATTAGAAAGATTTAAAAATAAAAAATGTTTGGACTTCTTTTGTTTGGAGCCTTTGCATTATTAAATGCTTTAAATCAGTTTTGTTTCAGATGGAGATTTAATATGCATGGTAGCATCTCTATTTAACTGCTAGCATGACAGGCACGGGAACCTTTATACTTTGTCAGAGATTAAATTACTGCTCTCTTAATGGTACTAAGGATCCTAAGTTTGGCAAATAAACCAGCTCTGTGCTCTGGACATATTCCCTTATACCAGAACTAGTAGCTTGCAGTCTTGCAAATTCTGTGAACAAGCAATCTGTAAAATCAAGAGTATATGCAACAGGGTAAACTTTTTTCCTTGTCTAAATTTCATATATTCCAGTATGTATTTTGCTTCTGATGCCACCCACCTAGTAACCGAGTTTCTGTTAAGTTCTATTTTCACTTCTATGCAATGAATGATATTGAAGTTAAAGTATAGTTGTTTTATTCTGACCTTTCTCATCAGAATTATATTAGTCTCTTTTGTTAAAACCATATTGATAATTATGGCTAGCAACAACTTAAAGCATTTCATCTTCAATAAGTATTCCACAGGGGTCTTGTAAGAGCAAATTTTAAAAATGGAAAACATAAGGTCAGTTTTGAGATGTACTCGTTATAACTCAAATGCAGATGGAGCAAATATTTTAAATACTTTATTTTATTTATTTAATTGTATTTTAAATAATTTCTCAGCATTTCATTTTCAGGTAGATGAGTTTGTATTTGTAAATGTACCAAATTATGTTATCTTTTTCCTCATGCATTCTGTGTCACTGTCAGTTCTGGTGTGGAGTTTTTTATAAGTACTTTGTAGAGATTAAGTCTACAGATGAAACATAAGCATACAATAATGAGAATGACAGCAGCTTTACTAATACAAAAAAACTAGAAGTGAATATGTGGAAATTTCTATATTTTTTGTGTTTTCAGTGCTTCTGAACTGTGCTTGTGGCAGGAGCCATTTCCAACACAAATTGATTTGCTATAGGCACACAACAAAGATTTGAATGCTAGTGTACATGCATCACTGTGTTCTAGTTTGGAAGACAGACTTAACCCCATCCACTGACTGTAAAAATGGGGCTTTTAGGAATGCCAAGAAATAAATATTTCCATGCATGTTACCACTGGTAAAAGCAAGATCCTGCTGGCTAAACTAGGCTAATTGTTTTATTTAAGATGTAAGAATACTTAAAAATAAATAAAAAATTACTAGATGAAGTCGAACCTTTATGTGACTGCTAGTGATTGGAAAGGTGAATGATTTAAAGATGAAGATAAGAGTTATCTGTCCCTCCTGCTGAAACCCAAGAATGATACTCTATAAAGAGATGTGGAAACCAGGAGCTGTGGCTAACTCCTTCCAGAGTCTCAAAGTTCAGTTAGATCATCTTGGTGCAGAAGCTGTGTCTCTCTGACTAACCTACAACTTCAGTTTCTCTAGTTTTTGATTGCCAACCTTTCTGTTCAGACTTGTGGAACTTGGCCAATCCTTCTGAAACAGCTGGCCCCATTCGTGTCCTCATCTGTGGTGTACCTTGAGTGTCTCTGTGCTTCAGAGAGAGAGAACAGAAAATCTTGCAGCATCCTGGTTTCTGCTCTTCCCGCTATTTTGTGTATCACATCCTACTTATACATGAAATGAAACAAGCCTAGGAGTGGCAAACCCTGTTGTGCAGTGGGCATATTTGCACTGTCCTGGTTTTAACTCAGCTGGCATCTGAGCCCTGGCAGTCTACTCACAATAGGTGAGTTTTCTCCACCCCTTCTCTCTCCTCTGGGTGACAAGGAAGAAAAGGACTGGAGAAGCATGGATAAGGAAGATTTACTACTGCAGGGATATCAGATAACACACAAAAAAATATGGCATATGTAGCAGTAGGGGAACAGACAAAATGTAGATTGCCCACACCTATGAATCAGTGCACCAAAGGGCTGCACACCAGCCCAGAAAAGCCACAGAAACCTGAAAGAGGAAACTTTATAAACTATAGATTAGACTCCAAATCCTATAACCCCTTTCAGCCCCAGCCAGCCTTTTCCTTTTGCAGTGAATGTGATGTCAGCATGGTGTTGAATAACTGTCTGCCCTCCTGACTTTCAGTGCACCACTGTGTGGAAGGGGAGTAGCCCCCTCCCACTTTTGTCCCTTCTGGTGTGGCCAGGCAGCTAAAACCAAATACAGTCATCTGTTAGAATTAATGTTCAATGTTGAAGCAGATGACAAAGGATAGATAACAAGAGGAAGAAAGCTTGCATGAGTTGGTCACAGTTCATGAAGGTTAGCTTTAAACACCACAGCACACATCTTAGAGATGTAGTTGAAAGATGGCCTTTCCCCTCTTAGCTTGCACGATCATTCCCTCAGTGGAAAGGACGCTTTCTGCGTTTTTATCTGAAGGCTATTGATGAGTGTTAGATGATATGGAGTGTAGTTGTCCAGTTTCAGCCTGGCTCTTCATATGTCAGTTGGGCACTTGGTTTGCTCCACTGGCTGCCAGTCAGTTTTCAGTATTGTCTAAAGCTTTGGTCATGAAAGCAGCTGTTGGATCAAAGACCCCAGCTACATCGAAGGCTGTATTTCTATTTGTGAATTGTCAGCATAGCTGTATTCCTTTGAGGCAGCGGAGATGATGCTATACCAGAGCAACCCTGCATCAGCTGAGAGGACAGTGTTGTGGGTTGAGGATACAGGCTGTGGAAAAAAGCCCAAAGGACAAGACAATCAGGTGAATCTATAGGAAGATGCTTTAAAGAAAATGCTACAAACCTCTCTGTTGGTGAATGTGTTTCGTTCATCATAAACACGATCCAGAAACAAGTCTCATTTTTATCTGAAAAACGATTACCAAAAAGAAGAAAATTAATAAAATTTGGAATGTGATCAGATCATGAAAGGGATTATATTTTTAACTCTGCTTTTATATGAGCCATAATATGCTAAATATTTTTAAGTTGCATACTTATGTAGGGTAGCCTCCTAGCAGTATTTAAAGCTTATCTTTTCTTAGCATTAAAATCACAGCCACCACTAACTGGGAGGGGCCATATTATTTGCAAAAGCTAAGGGGTGGCATAGCTCAAAAGGAACTGTATATTGCGTGAGCCTGTTGTTAGACTCAAGTCTGATCAACTTCTAAACAAACATTAAAGATACTGGTTTTAGCTGATCAAGCAATATTCTCCCACTGTGGCAGTGCTAAAATGATTATTTCTTCCCCCTTCAAGCTGGTTGATAGGAACTGATAAATTCCTTAAAAGGTTGAACATAAAAACCGCAACTCCAGACAATTTAATTGGATTTTAAATATAAAGACTTACTAAATTAGATATACATTAAATGTCAGAATAAATATGTATTCTGTAAATTAAATCTTTAAAAGTGTCATTTTTTTTTATACATGTGCAGGCCTTTATGGTATGGGTTTTTCAGTTCTTTCTTTTTATCTGATGGTAATAGGTAATTTTCACCTCGATGTGTAGTACCTAGTAGAAATGAGACATTATTCTGTTATTTTGAACATTTGAGTCCCTTGAGGGTCTGTTTTCTCAAAAAGGTGCATACATTCCTTCATTTAAATTTCTCTTAACCTGCCTGACACATTTACCTGAACTCCACCAGCCATTCTGCATTCTTTTGTAGGAGACAAAGTTGCCGTTACATTTTGTAACAAAGACAACTGAAAGTTGAGAACCAGGGCAAAAGCTATGGAGGAACATGTCCTGTTTGCCTCATCTGGTGTGTGTGCCCCAAATGCCATACAATAACTCTTTGCTGACTTGGTACAGTGTGGAAGGTTGAAGACAATGAGGTTTCCAAAGCAGCATTAAAAAATTGCTGATTTTTTTTCTAAAATGTTGAGTTTGCATGAAAAGAATTTCCTTATGCCTCAGAGAGAGACCATGCAAGTGCAGAAATATTTTCATTTCAACGCCATGTTCAAAATGGAAGTCTTTGTGCAAAGTTTCTGTGGAACTAGATTGCAAATTACCTCGGCCAGTCTGGTGTAAAAAAAAGAGAGACCTTGTCACCCTGAGCGGAATGGCAATCACCTTGCTATTTCCCCTGAATCCTGTTCTCCTGACTACCTTGATTTGGTGTCTGAGTGGATTTCCTTCCACAGTTGAACTTTGTGATCAATTCACGCTCCAAAGCACATTTTATGGTAACCTTAGACATAAGGCACAGGAGGTCAAAATCTGTCCTTCAGTTAATCTCTTCTTTGACAGTGATTGCCTTAGGAAGGGTCTGATCCCGAGTCTGTAAATTGCATCCTATTTGTGTCTGAAGAACTTTTACAAGTGTTATCCTGGACTATGATTTTACTTTTGTCTCCAGCTTATATGGGGAAGTAATGTGAAGTTAAGTTGCAAGATTTCTCCTTCCTGACTGGCTGATACAAATTTGAAGCAAGAGGGGAAAGATAATGAATTTCTGCTGTTCAGCAGTGGGTGATAAATATTTATGTTCTTAACAATTTCAGGGTCTTACAAATATTTTAATGACTATATAACCAGTGATATGTGCAAAAAAGTATGACCTCATGCTTCCTGATGAATTAAAGAAGCATCTTTGCCGATTATGTCTTTTGTTACAGTAAGCATTACTACACATCTCTGCAAAGTTTCTGCTGGAAAAAAATGAATGTGAATGTATAACAAAAGCAAAGGTTTGATCTGTGCATGTGTCATTGTCATATATGTGCATATATAAATGGCAAAACATAGGAAAGAATGCAGTCTGAACATTTTCCTGCTGTAACCCAGAATGTGGCTGAACAGCCCACATCTTAAAAGATAACTGCTAATAAATGTTAGTATTGCAAAATTCTGTTGTGTAGTGTCACACATATTGAAAAATATTTTGCTCCGTGCAACAACTTTTAATACTGCTACTTTTTCAGGAGTTTTGGTTGTTCTAGTTTTTGTTTGTTTGTTTGTTTGTTTTTAATATGGAATTAGTAAGCAACAGTATCAAAAGAATATATGCAATGAGAGGGACAAGTAAAGAGAAAATATGTAATTTTAAAAGAAATATAAATAAACTGTAATGTAGAATACTCTTCAAATATGGAAATTAAGTAACATGGAAATTAAGTAACAAAAAGGTGGTCATTAAAGTATTTTTATGTTGTTAGTAGTACTCTGTAACATGGTGATAAAAGCTGAGCTAGAATTTAAAAACAAACAAACAAACAAATCACTTAAAAAAAAAGAACTACAAAACCAAAACTAACTTTGTTATGAAGTACCACCTGAAGTTCTTGGTAATCAACATGCTTTTAAGTCAGTGGTTATGTTACTGGACAGTTTGCAGTGCTGCTAGGTCTGGCAATGCTTGTAGTGATTTTATATGCCCAGCTATACAGTTACCTGTACTAGTACCCCAAAACAGTCCAGAACAAATACGTGCTTAGTATTGGTTTTTTTCTGCATTATGATTGCAAATTTGGCTTTTATCATTTTATTCTTGTTTTTAGTGCACTGGAAAAGTGTCACTGGACAAACAAGAGACTCTTGCAGTGATGACTAATCCTTCACTCCTTTCACTCACTCTATATGCGAATATGAAGTGGACCTTAGATATGGCTTTTGTTTGGTTGGGTTTGTTTTTTTAAATTGTTTTTTATATCGTGGTGAAATGTATGCACACGAGGACAGCACTCTTTCAAAATCTGGTGATAGTATCATAGCATTGTTAAGGTTGCAAAAGACCTTTAAGATTGTAAAGTCCAACTACCATGATGTGGTAGGCTAAGGAACTTCCCCCTCCTCTACTATTGAAATTTACCAGACCAGCTCAGATGGGTTGGAAGTAAGATAAAGCTCTATTTACAGCAGAGCTAAATTTACAAGCATATATACACAATATATTTACAAGTATTTACAGTTATATACAAATTAGAAACAATACAGAAATCCAAACTCCCTTCCAGACAAAGAAACTGCCTGGAAGGGACTCAAATCTACCTTCTCTCTTCCAGACAGACAAACCCAATCAGCAAAGCTTACTTTGTTTTCTATTAGTGGAAGATATTAGAGCGGAGCAAAGGAGATGTGAAAGAAGGAAGCGTCCCAGAGCAGAGAGGGACAAATTGTTTACATTTTGGCTTTTTGTCCCTTTTAGAATCATAGNAATTCCAATTCTAACATGATCACTAAACTGTATCTTGAGGCCCCACATCTACATGATTCTTGAACACCTCCAGCGATGGCAACTGCACCACCTCCCTGGGCAGTCCGTTCCAATGTCTCACCGCTCTTTCAGTAAAGAATTTTTTCCTAATATCCAATCTAATCTTCCCCTGTCACAGCTTAAACTCATTTCCTCTCATTCTGTTGCTGCTTACTTGATAGAAGTGACCCACACTGACCTCACTACAACCTCCTTTCAGGTGGTTGTATGGAGCAACAAGATCTCTCCTTAGCCTTCTCTTCTGCAGACCAAACAACCCCATTTCCCTCAGCTGCTCCTTAGACAACGTGCCCTCCATACCCCCCTCACCAGCCTGGTTGCTCTTCTCTGGACATGCTCCAGGACCTCGATGTCTTTCATGTGCTGTAGTGCCCAACTGAGTACTCCAGCTGCGGCCTCACCAGGGCCAAGTACAGGGACACGATCACTTTTCTACTCCTACTGGACAAACTGTTGTTGTTATAGGCTGGGATAGGGGAAAAAAAAATCAGAAAATTTACTTTAAATATTTAGTGATGTGAAATTATTTGTAGAATGAAGGATCATTTAAATGAGAACTGTTTTGGAAACTCAGCTGTGTGCGTGTTGATTAGATATGTAAACAAAAGGTAGCAATGTCTTTAATTACAGTTCCTTGGCATTCATTTTTGCTTTTCAGTATAAATATGCATGGGTATTGGGTTTAGGTTGCTTAGAAATGCCTGTAAGCTTTTTGTTTGTTTGTATTTTGTGTGCATATACAATGGTATTTGCCCTTCAGTCTGACTGCTTTCTTCCTGTCTGCTAGAAAAATTTACAAAAGAGTTCAGGACTGTGTGGAGTAGAATCTATATCTGCAGAAGCAGTCAGCTGAAGTTTATTATCCTGAATTTTATTATCCAAAACTTCTACGGAGCAGCATCTTCTGTTTCTTCTTTTTTAAGGAATTAGTGAGGCATTCCTTCACCCTGGGGAAATTTGGCAATGCCAGCAGCCTGTCCCAGTACATGGATGGAGGGAAGTTGCACCCCAGAGAGGAGGAGTGAGGGGTTCTGGGAGGAAGGCTGAAGAACATGCATCACTGTGGTGAATGGCTGAAACTCACATAGAACAGTTAATTCATCTTAAGCAATGTCTTGATTTTTAACTGCAAGGACACCTAGATGAGTTTTAAATCAGAGCATTTAATGAAATATAACTTGCAGTAGTGTTTCTGAGAGGCAGTAAATCTTCCTGTTACTCAAACACTTGATCACAGATAACTGTTGAGATTTGGGGAGCAAAAGTCTTTTAGATTTGGTAGATTTAAGATGACGCAGTTAGGAAGGTAGAATTTGATCATAAATTCTTGTACTTCTTTTTTTGAATAATATTTCTTTAACCTTTAACAAACAGCCTTGGAGGAGAGCACTGGTGTCTGAAATTATTCCATTTTCCTGGTTTTTGCTAAAGCATCCCTATTATTGCACTTATGGCAAGTGTCATAATTTGTCTTCTAATCCTCCATTTTTCATCTGGCAGGATGAAGAAGAAACAGTGGCCTTTCTTGCTCACAGTGGAAGTGAAGAAGAGTTTGATCCAAGTACTCTTCCAGATCCTGATAAACACAAAGATTCTGATGAAGAGCAGGATTCAGAAAGCGAAGACAGCTCTGGGTATGTATTCATGTTCCACATTCACTTTGAAATGTTTATGGTTTTTAGAAACTGTTTTGTTTAGTTGTTACAAACTCATTTTACAGTCATCCTTTTGCTCCAGGGACTTAAATACTATTTAAGTTTGTTTGTGGGATAGGTGCTGAATAGAAATATGTGCTAAAGGCTATTACTTCATTTGTGAAGCTCTAAGGGAAAGATTTTTGAGCTGGTGTTGAAGGGATCTCTTGGTGACACTGTTCCACATGCAAAAATCTCAACTCACTCCGTGGAGGTTTCATGTGTTTCTGTGGCGTCTTGACCCTGTCTAGACACCAGATGCCTATCAAAGCTGCTCTATTACTCTCCTCAGCTGGACAGGGAAGAGAAAATAAAATGAAAGGTTTGTATGTCAAGATGAGGACAGGGAGATCATTCAGCAACTGCTGTCACAGGCAAAACAAACTCAACTCAGAAAAGTTAATTTATTCAACATGAAACTGATCACATCAGAGCAGTGTCATGAGAAAATAAAAACAAATCTTAAAACTCCTTTCCCCTATCCCTTTTTCCTGAGCTTAACTTCACTCCCAGTTTCTCTACCTACTCCCTGTAGCCACATGGAACGAGGAATGGCTGCAGGTGGATATCTGCTCTACTGCTAAATTCCATGGGCTGCAGAGAAACAGCCTAACTCATTGTGGTCTTCACCACAAGGTGCAGGGAAATCTCAGACTGGAGCACCTCTTCCCCCACTTTTTCAGCAGCCTTGGTGTCTGCAGAGTTGTTTCTATCACTGTTCTGTTCAGCTGCAATTGCTGTTGTGCAGCAGCTTTTTCTTCTAAATATGTTATCCCAGATGTGCTACCACTGTCACTGATGCCTTGGCCAGGAACAGATCTGTCTTGGAGCCAGCCAGCATTTGCTCTCTAGGACACAGAGGAAAACTTCTAGCAGCTTCTCACACAAGCCACCCCTGTTGCCACCCAAATACTGAAAAGTTGCCACACAAACCCAGTGCTCTTTCAGAAGTACATTTCTCTACTGTCATATTGCAGGTTCTGTTTGAAAGGAAAAACACTGAAGTAATTTGATGATTTAGATGAGCTCTCTGTGCCTGTCCTGTATTAATAAATTTGTTCAGAGTGAAACTTGATAAGCTTTATGATTCAGCATTGCTCAGGCAATTCAACACTACAAATGAAGTGGAATCTGAGTTAGAAGTAAATATATAATAAAATTAACAATATTAAACTTCTTAGTTTTAAACTATTTTAAGTTATATAAACCAGAAGATCTTTCTTCTGGTTTCTTGTAGTTTAATAGAAAAGCACAGGGTAGGGATGAGAATCTGTGAGTGATAGCAACGTAGTGCAGCTCTTCAGCACATGCTGCAGGAAGATGGAGGGATACTGCACGAAATCCTATGTGTGTTTTGTCATTGGTGTCACTGCAATAAGAAGTCTGACAAAAAACCTATTGACATTTAAACAGAATCACAGAATGGTAGGAGTTGGAAAGGACTCCTGGACATCATCTAGTCCAACCCCCTTGCTAAAAGAGGTACACCTAGATCAGGTTGCACAGGAACATATCTGGACAGGTGTTAAAAGTCTTTTAAGGAGGAGACTCCACAACCTCTATGGGCAGCCTGGTCTAGGCTCTGTTACAGGATCATAGAATGTCAGGCGTTGGAAAGGACCCAAATTGATCAGTGAGTCCACCCCCCCTGCCAGAGCAGGACCATACAATCTAGCTCAGGTCACAGAGGAACTCATCCAGACAGGCCTTGAAAGTCTCCAAAGGAGACTCCACAGCCTCCCTGGGGAGCCTGTTCCAGTGCTCTGTGACCCTTACAGTAAAGAAGTTCCCCCCTGTGTATATTGCTGCTGAAAGACAGATTCCTGGAATCCGTTAAGCTGATGGACAACTGAGCTAGCAGGAATCAGTTACCTGCAATCAAGTATAGAAACTGTGTCACAGCACTACCTATTAAATATTTAATTGCCTCAGGCATTTCCTAATTACTGCTAAATTGTTGCACACTTTCTGAAGGAAAAGAGTAGTGTTTTAGCACCATATTTTTAAAACAAGATTTTTGCATTATTTCAACTTGTAGCCTTAGCTAGGCTTAGCTATCTTGACAATACAACATTTTATGATACAATTACTTAGTAAGTATTTTGAATTGGTTAGGTTAGTCCATTAAAAATTGGGAATTTTGTCTAGTTTACTTTCAGTATCATTAAGTAACCATTTATCCAGGAGACATATCTTCTATGTGTGTGTATTCATGTGTCACTTTTGTATTGATCCATTCCCCAGGGATGTCAGCTAGACTTAAGTTTAGATAAGATTTAAGAATAAAAATTGACAGCAAGGGACAGATTTTTGGCAGTGGTAATCAGTGCACATGTTTTTTGAATCCGTAGCTGACCTGCCCCCCTGGAGTCAGTGTTTGTACTCAAGGAGTTAAAGACTAAGAGAAGGTCTAGAGCCTTGATCATTTCCTGTTCCTGTGAAGTAGGCTGGAAAAAGAAAGAACATACATAAAGAGGAAAATGGGAATGTAGTAATTATTTCTGGCAAAGTATTCACAGTATCACAGTATAGCAAGGTTGGAAGAGACCTCAAAGATCATCAAGTCCAACCCACTACCACAGACCTCAAGACTAGACCATGGCACCAAGTGCCACGTCCAAACGTGCCTTGAACACCTCCAGGGACGGTGACTCCACCACCTCCCCAGGCAGCCCATTCCNGTATTTTCCTCAGGAAATCTCAAAACTTTTTACAAGGTAGGTCAGTATGATTTTTGTAGGCAGGAATGTTGGATCTCGTAGTAACTTGTCCTAAGGTCATGGCAGTAACATGGATCAGGGAATAAAATTCTGGTACCCAGAGGGTCCACTGAGTGCTTCACCCCCTAGACAGATAGCATCCCCTTGGAAACTGCAACTAATCACATGTGGTAACTCTTTTTTTTACCTTTTTTTTTTATTTCAATGTGAGGTAAATTTAATACCACATAGACACAGCTGAATGCTTTTTGGTTTTCCTTTTTCTTGGACTTGCCCTTACTCGAGTTAGTTTTTCAGGGAATATTGGAACGTTGATGTCTACAGTATTTCAGTTGTCCCAAGGAAATTAGTCTTGAACTTAATTTGGGCTGAAGAGAGTAACTTTGAGCACAATAGATATAGGTATAGATATAGATGACTATGAAGCTGCAATTTGGTTTTACTCCCTTAAGTAAAATGTTTGTGTAAATCATATCCCTTCAGTGCTCTGGAGGTTAGAATCTGATTTGGCCTCTTTTTTTTTTTTTTTTTTTTTTAAATCATTCTGGGATTTAAGTTTTCCCTGGCTAGGAGAAACTTTCTTGGAATAACAAACACGTCTCAAGAACTACCATAGCTTGAAGCTTAATAAGGAACCTTTGTCAAGTTCAGGACACAGTACTGGTCTTAGTTGTTTCTGAATTTTCATTGACATTTCAATAACAGAAAAGTTCCTTACCTTCCTACAAAGACTTTCTAAAAATTTTTGTTCATTTTTCCATCTTTACACACCCGGACCAAATGCTTTCCAGCTTTTCACTCCTGTCTGTGTTTGCTGAAGACCTAGGGCAATAGGTTGTAGATGTCTTCAACCACAGTTAAGATGACAAGAAGACTGAAATTTGAAAAGTGAGTCAAATTACTTTAGTTTCTGCAGCATTTAGCTGAGTGGGAGTTAACAAGGACCCAAAGAGAAGCTTCAGACACCCTAGATAAGCCTGACATTCAGAGATTTTGAAGAAGCCACATCAGTTTAGGCACTGCACCAGTGGGAAGTGTACTACAGATAAATCTGAGATGTCAAAAAACACAATTCTGAGTTTTTAATACAAGCATTGTGTTACATTATAGGTGGGAACAGACCAGGAGTGGATTTGTCGTTCATTGCTAAGGGTAGTAATTAAATTGGAGTGAGAGGTGAGAACAGCCAGGGCAGGTATGCAAGAGGGAGAGGAGAACACAAAACAGTGGGATGCTCTCAAGGGGAAAAGCAGTGAGTGACAACAAACAGATAATACATTTGGAAAATGACAGAATCTGGGACAAAACTACATTTCTATCAGGGCCCAAAAGGAGGGTGTCAGAATTAAGAGCTGCAGATGGCTCCAGTGTGCAGCACAAGCATGTGGTGGTTAATTCCATGCTGACTTGGCCTGCCTAGGAAGCATCAGTCATGTCTGTACAGGCTAAATGGATTTGGCCAGAGTGTGGGTGTAAGTCCTGGCACATGATTGTCCATATTGTCCACCCCTGCTGCAGCTTTGGATAGCGCCAGCTAGAGCTCTTCTGGGCAATGTCCCAGCTTATTTTGGTGCGGTAGGACAGGCCAAGGACTGTTCCCAGTAGGCAGTGCTAATGAAGAGACATTTCTTTTATGGGTGTGTGGGTGAAAAATGAAGCAGTCTGTTCTGTAGCTCTGAAGTCAGCTTTTGAAGCTCGGTGGTAACTATGTCTGAAAACTTGTGAGGTGCTTTAAGCACCTCCCTTAGGAGGCTTTTGTGAAAGCAGAGGCACAACTAAAAAAAAGTAAAATGCAATGAGAGGAAGTTAATTTAAGGCTGTGAAAGAAGAGATTGAGAAAACCAAGAGAATTTGAATAACAAATTAGCTTTTGGGTAAAAGATGGGTAGCTGAAGAGGCTGGTGGAGGGCATGAGGCCATGGAGAAGTGGAATTGAATTTTTTATGAGGGAGGAAGAGGTAGAGGGGATCTATGTATGAAAAGAGGAGAGAGGGTGATGGGAATCTGTTGGATCAAGAAGAATAAATATGAGAACAAGCAAGAAATCTTGCTGCCATTGGGAAACAGAACTTTCTGTTAAATCAACATCGATGCCTCACACACCTCTCCTAAAGCTGTCGCTGAATTTTATGATGGGTTGCTCTTGGGCTAGGGAATACTGACCTCATGATTTTAAATAAGTCAGCCAAGAGTGAAATTAGGCTTTGAGATCACAAAATAAAATTCTGTTCTGATTTGTATTTTCAAAATTCAGAGATTTTGCTCAAAATGTTGGGTTAAAGTAGAAATATCTTGGGCCACAGTAGCTGCTACTTGCTTTAAGGGGGAAAAATTACTTCTGAAAGGAATATCTCAAAGGCAGGTATGTGAGGCCTCGAGTAACTTCCTTCAACAGTCTTTAAAAATAGACTATCTGTCCATGATTTAAAAAGTAAAAACATTGTTAATCTTCCAGCATTTTTGTTTAAATTGAGGGAGCTATACAAATAGTGAGTTAAATTTGCTTTTAAATAAAATTCCCTTCCAGCCATACCTCTACAAGCAGGGTAATTAATGACTCCAAGCATGTAATGTGAGATTAATTTTTTGTATACGTAGCAACATTCATCATATTTGTTTTAAGGCTATCCAAGTAAATTGTTAATGAGGTGAAAAATTTAAATGCATTGAATGTGGATAGAAAAAGTGGAAGAAAAGCAACTGGGTTTCTTAAATAATCATTTTGCAATCAAATTGAGTTTCTGATATTTCTAATCCCTCAGTCTCTTCAAATAAAAATGTTGAGGAAGACAAAGTTGCCATTAACCTCATTGTTACCTTCTTTAAATCTTTTAGTAGGCGTGACTGATATAATTTACTGTTGGATCAGCATGGAAACAATCTTAGACATGAGAGAAAAGGAGAAATGTCTTAGTTCCGTTGCTGTGTTTTGTGTGTTTTTATGGCTGGTCACCAGCTGACAGGTGTGCAAGTCAGCAGTCAATGCTGCTTGGTTGTGTACCTTCCTTTATGAGAATTGCAAATGTCATAAATTAAATTACAGTTTTCTACACATTCTTTTTATACCAGGATGCTGATGTTGGTCTGATAAGTTTTGTGTGATTCTTGATGTGGTTGGCATTATATTACCTTTTGAGATTATTCATCTACAAATCATGGTGATCAGGACACATCAGTGACAGCTCTAAGAGAGACAGAAGTTAATTTTGTGATTAACATTAAGGCCAGAACTTAATGTTGTGATGGCCAGAAAAAGCACCATAAAGCAGTCATGGTAAAAGACTTGGTAATGCTGTTTAATTGCAAAGTTGGATATGACAGTCTTGTGCCATGAAAGCCTTCATATTACTTCAGACTCGATATACTGTTATAAAATGTTAGATTCCAGCTCACTGTGTGAAATGGACCTGATGGTAGAATTTCTTAGTGAAATTTGGTCACATGCTTTGCAAGTAGAGACTAGATCCTTACTGTGATTCCTGTAAACCTCTCAGCCACAGAAATGGTCTTTTAAATAAATAAATAAGTAAATGTAGTCTGTTATTAGCAGGTGTCTGCATGAATGAAGGAAACATGGGATTGGTATTTGAGTATTGAAGCTCTGCAGTTCAGAAATTGTTAGGAATTGGAGGCTGATTGTGGCCACACGCAAGAAAAGGAGAGGAACAGATCTAAAGAATGTCAGTGTCAGATGAAGCTGAGGAGGAGTGAATGAGTGCAAGGATTAGGTAGATGGTTAGCAGCATCTCCAAAGGCAGCAGTACATTTCAGGTGAGGTTAAGCCTCTGGCAGCAAATCAAAAGGATTTCATTGAAGCCATGATCACCTCCAGCTAGAGCTGTTTCAGCCCATAGCAGTGATATGTGATCCTTATGAGGATCAACCCCTGAATAACGTCAGGTTTTGGACTGGTGTATAAAGACAAGCTAAAACTGCTTAGCCCAAGTACACTGAATGGAATCAACTGTGGTTCAGGGCTGGGCCAGGTACTGCTGCCTTATGGTCAGTGGAGCCAGCAATGATGAACGAGGAAGAAAAGTTACAGCTTCAGACATCTGATTTGAATCCACTGCCACCTCCACTAGGGGCTTTAGAAAGTAAAGGTGACCTCAGAACAGCAGTGAGATGCCAATGGTTGGTTTGAGTGCTTTTTCTCATCAAGTCTTCCATATAATTCCCATGCAATAGTGAGAAGTATCACACATATGCTTTTACTGGTCTGGTTTCCATTTAAATTGGTTTCCATTGAGCCAGCAGTGTGCCCAGGTGGCCAAGAAGGCCAATGGCATCCTGGCCTGCATCAGGAATAGTGTGGCCAGCAGGAGCAGGGAGGTCATTCTCCCCCTGTACTCTGCACTGGTTAGGCCACACCTTGAGTACTGTGTCCAGTTCTGGGCCCCTCAATTTAAGAAGGACATTGAGGTGCTTGAGCGTGTCCAGAGAAGGGCAACGAGGCTGGTGAGAGGCCTCGAGCACAAGCCCTATGAGGAGAGGCTGAGGGAGCTGGGATTGTTTAGCCTGGAGAAGAGGAGGCTCAGGGGAGACCTTATTGCTGTCTACAACTACCTGAAGGGTGGTTGTGGCCAGCAGGAGGTTGCTTTCTTCTCTCAGGCAACCAGCACCAGAACAAGAGGACACAGTCTCAAGCTGTGCCAGGGGAAGTTTAGGCTCGAGGTGAGGAGAAAGTTCTTCACTGAGAGAGTCATTCCCCACTGGAATGGGCTGCCCAGGGAGGTGGTGGAGTCACCGTCCCTGGAGGTGTTCAAGGCACGTTTGGACGTGGCACTTGGTGCCATGGTCTAGTCTTGAGGTCTGTGTTAGTGGGTTGGACTTGATGATCTTTGAGGTCTCTTCCAACCTTGCTTATACTGTGATACTGTGAAATATTGTGATACTTCAGCACCAAGACAGACCTATCTTTTGCTTTTAACAGTATTATACTGGTATTTCATTACAAGTAAATTATTCATCCCTTTCCCTGCAACTGTTTTTTTTTGTAAGTCTGGTTTTAGAGTGGGTTTGATTTACATCACTGGAATGACAAGAAAGGGAATCATAGAGACATTTAGGTTGGAAAAGACCTTTAAGTTCTCAGAGTCCAACCATTAACCTAGCACTGCCAAGTCCACCACTAGCCATGTCCCTAAGTACCACATAAACATGTCTTTTAAATACCTACAAGGATGTTGATGCAACCACTTCTTTGGGCAGCCTGTTTCAACACTTGATAACCCTTTCAGTGATTTTTTTTTTCTAATATTCAACATAAACCTCTTGTGGTGCAACTTGAGGCTGTTTCCTCTTGTCCTATTGCTTGTTACTCAGGAGAAGAGACCAATATCCACCTCACTTCAGGAAGTTGTAGAGGGTGATAAGATCTCCCCTCAGCCTTCTCTTCTCAAGGCTAAACAAATTTAGTTCCCACAGCCAATCCTCCTAAGACATCTTCTCAAGACCCTTCATTGCCCTTCTTTGGATGGGCTGCAGAAACTCAGTGTCCTGTAGCAAGGAGCCTAAAATAAACACAGTATTCAAGGTGCAGCCTCACTAGTGCTGAGCACAGAGAAACAGTCACTTCCCTAGTCCTGGTGGCCACACTTTTTCTGATAATCTGAGCACACAGCTGGCTAATATTCAATCAGCAATTGACCAACACTCCCATGTCTTTTTAGGCAGAGCAGCTTTCCAACTTTTCCCCATACCTGTAGTGCCACGTGGGATAGTTGTGACCCAAGTGCAGGACCCAGCACTGGACCTTGGTGAACTTAATAGTGTTGGCCTTGGCCTGCTGACCCAGCCTGTCCAGATCTAAGAAAGAACACAACATGATGTATTTTCATTACCATTTGTATGTACTGTAGCATTCTGACAGCAAGTAAGAAAGAAGTTGCAGTGGGCTTTATGGAAGGTACTGCAGTAATTAATCTTCATTAGGATTACTGCCGTGGCCTCGCAAATTAAAATTTATTATATGGAAAAAAGGTTTGTGGCACAGCATGTCTGATTAACAAAATGCTGCCATTTATGGGATGAATTATTCCTAAGTTTTCTGAACTGTATTTTATTAGTAGATTCATTCATTATTCCTGTGTATTTCTCTGGGAAAGAGCTTGTGTGTGGCTTGCAATTGAGTGGCCAGGATGGGTTGTTTCCAGAGCAGTGCTGGTGAACCCAGGCTCCAGAACAAGCTCTGGTTTATGTGAACTGAAGCTGAGGCTGGGTAGAGATCTCGCTGTACCAGGTTGTTTAAACAATGGCAGCTTAACTGTGTGGCTATGCATTTCAAATAGCTGACTCCCAAGCATTTATAATCTTAACAGCTTGTTTAGACAGCTTGTCAAGACATACCTTGAAACCCAGAAGCAAACTAAATACTAACAATTAAAAGCTTTCTATTTTCCCTAGTGTCACCTCAAAACACACTTGTGAGATTATTTTTCAGTAGTTAGAGTGGGGTTTTTTTGTGTATAGCTATTAGGGGTTTAGTTAGATCCCCTGTTTCCCAGATGCCATTCATATATGCTGGCATTTATTTAAGGGAGAGGATTCATAAATGGTGTTTTAGTGTTTGAGTAATAAAAATTACCTATCAAATTATAGTATCTTCCTTTTTTGTTACAGCTGGGACCACAGAAATTACTGTGCCTGTTGACAAGTCAGCTGCTAGTACCTCCTCAGCTCTGTAAACACAGCCCATGCCAGTAAATCCTTCCATCAGGTGGCATCAGACCTTGCAGGTCATTCAGGCAGCTGAAAAGCTAAATTGCACCAGATGGTAAAAGGAAGGAATTGTGACCCACCTGCACATGCCACTTTCTAAGTGTTATAAATAGAAGATGAAAAGTTACGCTGGCTTTGGTTTGGATCTGAATTGTGGGGTTGGTTTCTAAGTGCATTGCTCTATTAGAAAATAATTCACCTTAGAATAACTTAGAATCACCTTAGAAAAAGGCTTTTTGTGGATACCAGCTGGAAGTGCATCAGTTTGTGCATTTGTGAGGAATAAGGGACCACTTTTGTCCCTAGGAAGTGGCAGGGTGGGCTGGCCGTCCTTCAGTCAGCGGAGACCAAGGAAGAATTAATTTTACAGTAAGTGCATAGCAGCTCTCACATACTCAGCCCATTCACATGCACAAGTGGGAATTACACCTACTGCATCTACTCCAAAGAGCTTCTATGCAAACAGCTAAAGAGATCAGTCCAGGTGGAGTACCAGATATCCCTTAGCATCATGACACCAAACTGGTGATTTTCCACCTTCCTTTTAAAATTGCCGCATTGACTCCTGTAAAAGCTGAATCTCTGACTCTTCCAGGGTCATACAGCCCCTCTCCATGCCACCTAAGCTTGGCAGAAATCCATCCTGCAGGAGCAGGGTTGTTGAGAGTTGCATAGGTGATTTTTAAAGGCCCCTTCCAACCCAAACCATTCTGTGGACAGACACTGTCTTCCATCTGCATCTTGAACATTCCACATGAATGTCTGCTTTCCTTCCTGAGTTACCCTTATCAAATACTGTGTTGCTTCTACTTTTTGTGCATTTTGAAAACAAAAGCCTTTAGCTCCCTTCATCACTTGGTTGCTTTCCTCCTGCTGCTTCCTGTGTTACACATTCCTCCTTTTTTACCTCTCCAGCTTACAGCCCAGTAGGGGTCAAATTAGTGTGAAAATACATCTGCTAACATGAACATACATCTTTAGCATGCACTACTAATGGAGCACTGTGATCCCTTAGTAATAAAAACAAACTGCTTGACTCAGCATAATGTTGTAAGACAGCTTATGCTTAAAATTAATCATAGTTGTCTTGATGTGCTTTTTGTTTGTGGAAGAAATTAGAAATCTCATCATTCCCTCTGACTGTGTTTTATATTTAATTTCTGTTTAAACCTTACAGACATCTAAGAGTCCTGTGAATTCCTGAAACTCCCAAAATTAATAGTTTTTTTTTTCTCAAGTGTGCTGTTTCACAACTTGTGAGTTTTCCACATTTTTTTATTTCCCAAGATGTTTTGAAATAATGTCTTAGATGAAATATTAAGCAATTATGAATGCAAACTGGGCTTCAGAATCCATTCAAATGTAAATAAGTAATTGGCTCTTCTGCAGACAAGCTAAAATGCTTTTACATAATGAGGTTTCAGCTTTAACACTTTTTAAGTGAACCCCTGTACTTGGCCTGATCAAAGTGAACACCGTGAAATCTCCCAAACCCACACTGGCCACTTGGAAGAACCTTACTGATTTAGAGTATTTTCATAGACTTTCATTATAGCTTCAGCATTTATGGAACATCTCAAGCACAACAGAGAGAAATGATCTGTTCACCTATAAAGGAACAGAATGAACATTGGTAGCAAGCACTGAAAAGCCATGAAACAACAGCTCAAAGCCAACATATCCCATATCCTTTAAAAAGTCCTAATTTTAGAAGTATTTGATGCACAGTCATCAGCTATTCATAGAATGGTTTGGGCTAGAAGAGGGACCTTAAAGGTCATCTGTTCCTTTTGGATAGGCAGGGAAGAACAGTATACATGTAGGATGTTTTGCTTCTTTCAGTTGTGGAAATGCAATTTTATTTCTCATATGATTTCTTCACTCACTGCTATAGTGAGTAGTCAAGAGTTGGCACTGTTCTTCTATGAAGGGTGGGATGGACAAGTGAGGGAGACAGATGACACATCTGAAATCCAGTGCAAGGCTGTCAGGTCTCACATTGTTCCTTTATCTTCTTGGAAAGGCAGCCAGGAAGCACAATGTATGAGCCAGCAAGAGGAGGAGATGGTGTGCTGCTGATCCCTCTCAGAGTGCCTTGGGGAACTTCTTGAAAACTGCCATGTTTTGGGGTTAATGTTTGAGTTAGGCTGTTCTGCAGTCACTGGTGAAACCAGTGTTGTACAGACTGGTAACTAGTCCTGTTAGTGGAAGAACAGCTGAAGGTAGTTTGAATTGGCCCTTGGGTTCCCATGTTCATTTAAGGACAGTACTCCCCAGCTGGAGCTATTTGCTGTAAGCTGCTGTTTCTAATTGTTTTGTCTCTGAACAATATTTCTGAAGAAAACATCTCACAAACATTACATTTATACTTAAGCCATTCATAAACATAAAGGCAATTACAAAAATTTGTGTTAAAATATTTGGGGTTTAGTTAATTGAATTTTCTGTGTAGAAATTTGCCAAATTTTACAAATCTGAATGTTAACCATATATTTTAGAAAAGTCTGAACTCAGTCTTTGAGGATCCATTTTAATTTTTGTTATGTTCATAGAATCATAGAATGTCAGGGGCTGGAAGGCATCTCAAAAGATCATCTGGTCCAGCCCCCCTGCCAGAGCAGGATCACCTAGAGCAGATCACACTGGAATGCATCCAGATGTTTCTTGATACCTCCAGAGAGGGAGACTCCACAACATCCCTGGGCAGACTGTTCCAGTGCTCTTCAAAATACAAGCATGAAAAATGTGGGAATGCCATTTTGTTTTAGTTAACTTGTTTGGAGAGAATGATTTAGGGTGTGAAGGGTTGCGTTCTCCCTTTTTATTTTTTCTTTCCTTATGAATTCTACCCTGCAGCATAGGACAACCAGCTCTCTGTAACCTTATAACACAGATATCATATCTTGCAAGGCATTTTTGTTGACTATTTCAATCTTAATAAGATGATATATAGCAAATTTTCCATGTTATGAAGGAAAAATACATGAAGATACATAAAAGCTTGGGCTTTCCTCCCATTGCTGTTATGTGGCCAGGTGACAGAAGTCAAAGTGTTAAACTAGCTAGATCAAAGGCTGTAAAAGGCAATCTGTGTAAGTCTTGAAAGCAGCAGAAAAATATTCACCATGGAAAATAACTAGGTTTGGCTTTTTCCTCTTCCTTTCATGGCAAAAAGGTGGTTAGTATCTCCCAAGAAAGCTTCTGAGAGAAGTGGAAGGAGTGGCTTGGATGAGATGGACCCAAAGCAAAACTAAAAAAGTGTAAAAACTTAAAAAATAAAATTACCCTTCCCCCAAAAAAAACGTAAAAGAAGTGTAGCATTTGCCAGTGAAATTACACTTCTCATGTTTTAATTCTTGTGTGTTTATTTTAGACAAGATCTTGAATGCATCTCAAGGTCTACTGACACATCACTAAATCAGCTTTGTCATGTTGTCTGTCACTCTACAAGGCAGAAAATCTTAGATAAATCTTATGGCAATATCTTGACATACTGTAATCAATTAAGACAACAGAACACCCAGCATCACCTCAGCCTGAAAGCAGTTCTAATTTAGACATTCTGAGTTTGTCGGCTTCTATTGCTTCACCCTTCAGAGTTGTAATTTTGTTTGCTCTTATCTTGACACAAATTTGCCCTGTTTAAAATTAATTGTTTGATTACATGATGATATTGATTTCCACAGTTGTTAAAAAGACTAATTGATTTGTTTCTGCAGTGAACTTGAAGAGAAGAATGGGAGAAAGAAAAGAAGCTATAGCATCAGTTCTGTAGAGGAGGAAATGCCACCGAAAAGACAGAAGGCGAACTTCATCCAAGAGGAGGACCCTTATTTGCCGTTAGATACTGGACTTTCTCTAGCAGAGGATGAAGAGCTTGTACTACATCTGCTCAGCAGCCACAGCTGATTATTCTTCTGCTCATTTTCTTTTCTGGGACATGTCCACAATTTTGTCAGTAGTTTACACAAAATGAATTTGGCACCTGGGCAGCTGGGTACCAGTAAACGCAGATAAAAGAGTTCCATGTGCAATGGGATTGCTTTAGATTGGCTCACAGATTATAGAAAATATTTAGTTTGATTTATAAGGCTTTCCAAACAGACTTTCCAAGCTGAACCCCCAGATGTCATTTTGCAGTCAATGTTCTTAATTTTAAATCTCCCAAGTTCTGAAACATAAAAAAAAAAATATTTTAAATTGCTTTAAAGAGGAACAGGATGCTCCTTTCTTGATTGTGTAAGGTTGGTTATTTTAGAAGATACATGTGTACTAAAATTATTGAAGAAATACTGTTGGTAGCTCAGATCTTACTACTTAAAATGCATTTTTTTTTCTTCTGCATATCATGCACATATTTTAAAAATATTTTAATAAAAATATCTGAAGTGTTGGTGTAAACTGTTGGTGTCTTTTTCAGCTTCGTTATGAAAGTATTTATTTATCCGCCAGTTAACGTTTCTGTTATGGTTCTGTCGCTGTCTGTTAGGCAGTTCAGAAAACCACTTTTAGAAGCTAAAACTGAATTTGGCTTTTGTGTCCTGTATGAATGGCGATGCCACAAAAAAAGCAGAGCATAAAACTACCATAGAAAATCGGTTACAAGATAAATTTTGTGACAGTCTTACAACTTGTGTGCTACTTTCTTTGTTATGGACAACCACAGTGATGAAAAATAATTTATTGCTGAGCATGTTCTTCGAATTTCAAGCTATGAGCCAAATTTACTGTCATGTTGTTTGCATTCTTGAGTATTGTCTCAGGAATATTGGTACATCATCCAGAAAAAAGCGTGGTAATCCCTTGCAGCCAACATGGAGAGTGATGAAAACTGCTGAGAGGTTTACAGGTCTCCAGAGTGACCTAGGCAAAGGGAAGGCTGCTGTGGAACAAAATGAAGTAGAGCAGGAAAATTCAGTGTTTTGTTAGCTGATAATTTTCTTGACAGCAAATAGGCATATAAAGTCATGGCTGGAAGTACATCTCAGAAAGGTGTATCTGTTTTTGAGGAAATAGTTACAAGCTGTGCCAGAGAAGGTTTAGGCTGGATATTAGAAAATGCTTCTTCACTGGAACGGTTATCAAACATTGGAATGGTCTGCCCAGGTCAGTGGTGAAGTCACCACCCCTGGGTGTATGTGGACCTGGTGCTTAGGGTCATGGTTTAGTGTTGACCCTTTGTCATGGATTGAGTTGAATCTGCTGCTGTTACTCATACCACGCTGCAGTCATGCCAGCTTCAAAAATGAAAACACTACCTGGAGCAAAGTTTTATGGGGCTTGAAATTCAGGTTGCAGCATGGGAGGCTTCCTGTTCTGGTTGCTGCTTCTGGGTTCTGGGCTGTTGGTCTTTTCTGCTGGAGTGGGGTTGGGACAAGGAGGGCTGGGGGAGTAGTTTTCTGGCTTGGGCTTTTGGCTTGCTTGCTTCTTCCTGCTGCTGCTTTACACCATGCTTTTTCTGCAACTAGGCTAAGGTAATTGTTTATCTGATTTTGATCAGTAAAGCTCTATTCTTATCTCACATTTTTTTTGGTCTCAATCCTGAGTTTTTGTGTGTTACTTTTCCCTCACTTCTGTCTTGGGAAAACAAAAATAGGTTAACCCACTGATTTGTTTTGATCTGTTTTGTTCTGATTTAAACCATTACACCCTTCAGTACTGGCTCCAAGGTTGGGCTGGATAATCTTTGAGATCTCTTCCAACCAGATAAATTCTGTGATTCTGTTTGGTCTTGAAAAACATATTAAAGTATATATTTCTCCTTTTTTTATAAATTTTTTTTCTTCAATATAACTTTTAAAAATTTTTGTTGCTATAGAAATCTGTCAGCAGCAATTCAGTACAAGCCCTTCTTCCCCTCTCTGTGCCCAGTGCTGCCTCTTAGTTCCGTTAACCTAAGCCGAAAATACACTGCAAATTCTTGTCTTTAAATTGCTACAGTTGCTTCTGTAGTTCTGCCAGCAGACAGGGGAATATAAAAACAATATTATAGGCAGACCACATCTGCCATCTGCTCCTTCCTGACAGTGTGGAACAAGAAGAAATGACCAAGTTTCACAAGCAGCAAAACAAGAAAGATGGCACCTGCTTGGCAGTTTATGTGTGATGTTTAGTCTACAGAGCCACAGTGGACCTGGAAAATGCTGTGATCTGGGTGTAGAATCAGTGATGAATCTCTAAATGAAGAAGGATCTGCTGTGATGCTGTTGTGACTGTGCTTGGACTCCCATCATGTGAACAACTGCAGTGAATGTGATGAGTGATATCAGCAAATGCCTCTGCACTGAGATAACAAGAAGTTCTGATCTTCAGGGGTGAGGAAAGTGGTAAACCAGTGCAAGGAGCACCAACAGCAGAAGGCTATTTGAAAGATAAGCTGGATGTAGATGATAATAAGTATGATGATGTATGTATCTTATTCAGAGATATTCATAGTATAGTTTGTGGTGATCATTTAGTTCACAGTATCACAGTATC
>WBNM01007896.1:7710-18954 GCA_013399055.1 Ramphastos sulfuratus
ACTAGTGGGAGGTGTCCCTGCCTGTGGCAGGGGGTTGGAACTGGCTGATCCTTGAGGTCCCTTCCAGCCTTACCATTCTATGACTCTATGAAATAATGCAAGCAGAGGCACAGACACACATATTAGTGTCACTTCTGTTCTGCTGCACTTCAATCATCTCAAACTTCAAGTAAACAACTGGTAAAAAAAAAAATAAAAAAAAATCCACATTTCCAAAATAAGAAAAAGAAAGCCCTGGGGACATGCTCACATTTTTCACAAGGGAGTTCCAACTGACAAAAACATTATTCCTGACTGTAAATATTTTAATAGGAAAAATAAAGTCAAGAGAAAAAAAAAATACATGTGTGGGATCTGTGCTTGTTTCCAATAGGAAAAAAAAAGGGATTCTAAGTGGTTTTAACCCTGCAAATGCTGCATGGAATCCAGCACAGCTTCAGCTCTTGAACCAAGGACAAGCTGTTGTAGCTCACCAGTTACACACAGCACAAACAGCAGCTTAGGAAAGCAAACACAACAGGAATTAATTGCATCGACTATCTTGACATGCTATGAAAAGAACATGGGAGCTGACACTCTGCTTTCAGGAATTCTAATTTCAAATCCACTGCCAGCATTCAGTGTTTGCCATCCAGAGTGGAACATCTTTTTCCTTATCCCTTCTTTCCTTACCCCTGCTTTTTGATGCTCAGAAGGATGCAGCTCTCACAACCTGACCAGAAACACCATAAAAAAGCAGCCTAGAATAATGTGGCCTCAAAGATCAGAGTAAATATGAAACCCTTGAAAGCATTCCTCACTAGCATTGCATCAAGAACTAAATAAGTGATAGCTTTTCACCTAGCCTGTTCTTTAGCCACAGGGTCTTTGGCAAGCCTTGGCCAGTCAGTTAAAAGCCTTCTCAAGCTCCCTTTGGGTTTCAATGCCAGAACTCCACTACTTGGAGCAGGCTTTGCCCCTGCAGTCAGCCACCCAAGCCACTCAAACACATGGGGTGAGCTCACAGCTCTGCAGAAATCAATGCTCACTTTCGCTCGTGGAGCTAATGTAGAATATCCTGGCCAGGGGGGAAGTCCAGCAAGGAAGGGAAGGAAGGGGAAGCCCAGCAAGGGAAGGGAAGGAAGGGGAAGCCCTGGGAAGGAAAGGAAGGAAGAGGAAGCCCAGCAAGGGAAGGGAAGGAAGGGAAGGAAGGGGAAGCCCAGCAAGGGAAGGGAAGGAAGGGAAGGAAGGGGAAGCCCAGCAAGGGAAGGGAAGGAAGGGGAAGCCCAGGGAAGGGAAGGGAAGGAAGAGGAAGCCCTGGGAAGGAAGGGAAGGAAGGGGAAGCCCAGCAAGGGAAGGGAAGGAAGGGAAGGAAGGGGAAGCCCAGCAAGGGAAGGGAAGGAAGGGGAAGCCCAGGGAAGGAAGGGGAAGAGAAGGGAAGGAAGGGGAGCCCCAGGGAAGGAAGCGGAAGCCCCAGGAAGGAAGGGGAAGCCCATGGCAGTTAAAATGGAGATGTTAACAAGACACAGAGAGAGACATTCTCCTCCCCTCTGTATCTTAGAATTTTCAGAGCTTTCTCATTACTGTGTAGTTTTGTCCTAGCTTGCTGTTGAGCTGCCTTGCCAACCCCCACTGCTTTGCAAGAGCTTTTGTTTATTTCTTAGATAAAGCTTTTTCAACCAAGATATTTCAGTTCTTTGTGACCAAATGGCATTTCAGGCATCCACTTGGCACTCTTAACAAGCTCTGAGTTTTTCAGAACATTTAGTTGATTATTTATGACCTGCTTTATAAAAATGCAACTGTTTTGTACTAATTTTGATGTATATTAATTCCAGCAAACATGAAATAAAATAATCCTGCAGTGCTAACAGACCTGAGCAGAGCAACTCCAGTCCTCCCAACTCCTCTGGCAGTGGGAGAAGATGGCAAGCTGAGAGGAAATAGCAACAGCAGTGAGAGGAGCAGGCTGACAGCTGGTAGCTGCCTCGAGAGATGCTAAACACAGCTGCCACTTCTCTTGCTGTGGGACTAGGGACACACTTCACAAAGCTGCTTACTGCCCAGTGCAGAAACACAACTGTGTTTGTACCCCAAAACCACAGAGGATCACAGGAGTGATGTCAAGAAAGTCTTTTCCCCCCTCACACATTTCAGCTACCACAGCAAATCCACATTTTATGAAGTGTTTAAAGTTCAGCAGGGGCAAGTGTAGAGTTGTGCACCCAGGAAAGAACAATCCCAGGGAGCAGGATAGGTTGGGGACTGAGCTGCTGGAGAGCAGTGAAGAGGAGAGGGACTTGGGAGTCCTGGTGGATGGCAGGATGGGCATGAGCCAGCTGTGNCAGGGACAGCACAAGGGGCACTGGGTGCAAGCTGAGGCACAGGAGGTTCCAGGTGAACCTGAGGAAGATTTTTTTTTCCCTGTGAGGGTGCCAGAACCCTGGCACAGGCTGCCCAGGGGGATTGTGGAGTCTCCCTCTCTGGAGATATTCAAACCCTGCCTGGATGTGTTCCTGTGTGACCTGCTGTGGGTGATGCTGCTCTGGCAGGGGGCCTGGTCCAGATGAGCTTTGGAGGTCCCTTCCAGCCCCTGAATTCTATGAAATTCCACAGTCAGAAGCCTAAGAGTCAGGACAAGCAAGGATGGAACCCATGGATGTGGAATTCCAGGCTACCACTAGATGCATTTCAGTGCTGCAGGAGCAGCAATGCTGCAATTCCTGAAAGCAGCCAAAGAAATTGGTTCTTGAGTGCCATAAAATTCCAGAGGCACCACTTAGGACCACAGTGAGTCGAAAGTATTTAGTTGAGGAATGATTAATCACAGCTGAATCAGCCTTTTGTTCCCTTCCTGACATCCCAGAACCCTTTCTAGTATCCCATCTATCTGGTCTGGCCGTGCCTTGAGACCGAAGGAGACTGCTGGAAACAATTCCATTTACTTTGGCCTGCCTGCAAGTCTGGATAAAGATTTCAGTCAAAACACCTCTGCACATCACAGCATGGCCTTAAAATGGTACATGGAGAGAACCCAGCAAGAAGACATCAAATTTGTTCCCCACTTCAAAGCCCACTGATAGCTATTCATGAGTTCAGCAGAGAGCCTGCAGGGCAAGCAGAGCCCTGACCAAAGCAAGCAGCCACAGGTGCTCCAGCTGCTGCCTTTGCATGCAAATACTGACACTGAGAAATGCTCAGAGAGCCCAGGAACTCACATACAAAACACATCCAGGTGGGTTTGGAGTATCTCCAGAGAGGGAGACTCCACAGCCCCCCTGGGCAGCCTGTGCCAGGGCTCTGTCACCCTCACAGGGAAAAAATTCCTCCTCATGTTTAAATGAAACTTCTATGCCTCAGCTTGCACCCAGTGCCCCTTGTGCTGTCCCTGGGCATCACCCAGCAGAGCCTGGCTCCAGCCTCCTGCCACTCACCCTGCACATCTTTAGAACCATTGCTGAGGTCACCTCTCAGCTCCTCCTCTGCCAGCAGCACAGCCCCAGCTCCCTCAGGCTCTCCTCCTAACAGAGCTCTTCCATTCCCTTCAGCATCTCTGTGGCTCTGTGCTGGACTCTCTCCAGCAGACTCTATCAAGTGTCCTAACTCTAGTAAAAAAAAAAAAAAAAAACAAAGAGGAAAAACCCAAACCCAAACCCAAACCCAAGTGCATCCAAGAGTCATAGAATGGTAAGGTTGGAAGGGACCTCAAGGATCATCTAGTTCCAACCTCCTGTCATAGGCAGGGACACCTCCCACTAGTACAGGTCACTCAAGGCCTTGTCCAATCTGGCCTTGAAGACCTTCAGGGAGGTTGTGGAGCACAGAAGCACCCAACATGATCAAAGATCACGTTGGGTGCTTCTGTGCTCTGCAACCTCCCTGGGCAACCTGTGCCAGTGTCTCTCTCACCACCCTCAACCTGTGCCAGTGTCTCTCTCACCACCCTCAACCTGTGCCAGTGTCTCACCACCCTCACTGCAAACAACTCCCTCCTAACATCCAGTTTCAATCTCCCCTCTGCCACTTCAAACCCACTGCCCCTTGTCCTCTCATTACAAGACCTTGTCAATAGTCCCTCCCCAGCCTTCAGATACTGGAAGAGCAGGGAGGCTTCTTACCACTGCCTGAAGCCACTGAGCAACAGCTCCACAAACAGGCACAGCTAAAAAGGGAGAGTTCCAGGCTGTTAGCAACTCTGGTAGTCAGGTAAGCACCTGACAAACTGCTGTCTGACAGCCTTGAAAGCCTCTCCACGTGAACTGCTCTTCAGCCAACTTGTAATAAATACCACATGCAAATTTAATCCTCAGCCAAGCTAAACAGTAACTGACACTCAAATGTAAGCAGGTAAAGCCTACACTGAAATCCAAAACGACAATTAAAAGAGATGACATTGCTATGAACACTGTCAAATGCTTTGGCTAACAGCACAGTAGGGCAAGAAGTAAAAGCACACTTTACCTTGTATCTCATCTTGGGGCATGAATGAATGTAGAAACCCATGTAATAAAAACAGAGCTCAGGAGCTTTTTCATGAAGTTGCCTGGTGAAAGCAATTTCCCTGTGAAAGGAAAGGAAAGACAAATTGCTTTTGAATACAATTCCTACATTCATTTTACCTCTTTACATTTTACAGTTCCCTGGCTCTTCATTTATTTAAATCAGTGAACTCCTACCCAAAACCAAAGAGGGTAAACTCAAAATTCATGTTTAAAAAGAGCCCAAAGAGAATGTGATGAAGAATTAAAGTTTGAAAAGACAAATGCAAAGCACCAAGTCAGGTTTTGAAACGTTTTCATGTTGCATTTTGTCCTGACTTCAAACAAAAGCAACTGAGAGTCTCTAACAGATTTCCTGTGACTATCCATGTCCACTGGAATCCTACAGAAACCTGGCCCAGCCTTTGCACACAGACTGCCTATCATGGTCAGGGAGATATCAGAGAACCCTTTGAGAAACAAGCTTCAAGGATCAGCCTCTTCATTCTTCTCTTAGTTGCACTCTAACAAGTTTCCATTCCAGAATGTAAACCCATCCACCTTTATGCCACAAAAGGCATTTTGCACCTATCCCATGTCTGACTCTAGGATTCTCCTCATTTATTCCAGAAGGAAGGTGTCAGTGCAGTCCAAAAGAAGTGTGGGGTTTAACTTCATGGCAGATGGAAGTGATGTGCTGAGAAAGCCTCAGGCAGTGTTTCCACTGCTCCCTTTTACACCCCCTAAGAGAGGCTGGAGCACCTCTCCTGTAAGCAGAGACNGAGTGTACAGTGTGTCTAGTGGGAGGTGTCTCTGCACATGGCAGGAGGGTTGGAACTGGATGCTCATTGTGGTCCCTTCCAACCCTGCCTGATTCTGTGATTCTTTTGTACCTTGGCAGCTCTGTTACAGTTGGATAAACCCTGGATGTTGGTTCTCACTTTCAGTGCTGAAGGACAAGAAGTTACCTCCACATGCACATAGGAAGCAGACATAAATACTGAGGTTGTTTTAGCACTTCATACTTTTTGTAATAAGATATTTAAATGTACTGAAACTTCAACATTTCACAGAACTCTCAGGGCTGGAAGGGACCTCAAGGATCACCTAGTTCCAACCCCCCTGGAAGTTTTGCCTTGGATAACACTGACACTTCACAAGCAGCTTCTTCTCCCCTCATTCCTCACTTATGTGCCTACATGTTTCAAGTGATCTTCAAATCCCATCCTTTCTACAACTCAGCAGCAAAAATTCTCCAAGTAGCATGAAGTGGAAGTGACAGCACTGCAGTGCAGTTCAACCTCCTAGGAGTAAAATTGGCAACAGCTTTGAAGGTATCAGATTCCCTTGCAACTTCCTAAAGCCTTCCTACTTCAACTTTGGGGTTTTTTTCCCTGTTTTTGAAAGAAGAAGTTTGGCTCCCTCTAAGGCTGTTGGGGACTCATTTTTATTGCCTTGAGTGCTGCACAATTTATAAGCTGCTTTTTCACTAGTTGAGCCACACACACACACACAGCACAATGCTGTACCTACAGAGTTTTATATTTCTGATGGAGAAAAGCTGAAATCCTTTCAGGAATTCCCAGGTATGGAGTGTGTCAGTCTGTTGCACAGTAGTTTCAGCTACACAAATACTAACAAACACCTCTTAGGAGGATTTTGTGTTTTAAGCTATGTGCTCACCTTGCATGGAAAAAATAACCAACCTGGTTTCAAGTCTCCAGCACATGTAATAAAATGTCTACAAATCTGGACTGATAATAGAGACCAAAAAGAAGTCAATTCTACAATCATAGAAGCTGCAAATTTTTGTCTACATTTTGAAATCTTGTTTTAATTTCATAAAATTGTGTCCTGGTTTGAGCCAAAACAACTAAATTCTCTTTGATGATTTGAAGATGATCTGACCTCTGTGGCTAACAGAGAGTGTCTGTCACTTGTTCAGTGGCCAGCCCAGCCCTTGGTAAATCACCAGTGTCACTGAATGCCTCAGAAAAATGACAATCCAGACTGTTTTAGACATAGACCTTCTTTACCTACCTGGTTAGCTCTGTGATTGTGCTGAGGCACTTAGTGCCATGGTTTACTTAATGAGAAGGGTTAGGTGATAAATTGGACTCATGATTTGAGAGGTCTTTTCCAACTTGGTTCACTCTGTGATTGTGCTGAGGCACTTAGTGCCATGGTTTACTTAATTAGAAACTAAGAAAGGTTATGTGATAAGTTGGACTCATGATTTGAGAGGTCTTTTCCAACCTGGCTAACTCTGTGATTCTGCTGAGGCACTTAGTGTCATGGATCAGTTAATTAGAAAGGTTAGTGATAGGTTGGACTCAATGATTTTAGAGGTCTTTTCCAACCTTTTATATCCCTGTNGGTTCTATGATTCTATGGGTTAGTTAGTTAGAAGGGTTAGGTGATAGGTTGGGCTGGATGATCTCAGAGGTCTTTTCCAACCTGCTTAATTCTGTGATTCTGTGAGATGCTACAAGCAAGAGTTAAATTAATCACAGAATCCTTTCTGTGAAGAGAAGCAAGAAAGCCAAGAAACAAATGGAGCTGCAGAAGTATCTGCACTCTTCTTGCTCTCCTTATAATGGTAATGGAATCATAAAGCTGCTTCTGGAAGGGCATCACTAAGTGGCAGTTTAGCACACAAGTCTCACTGACAGCAAGCAGCTCTGCTCACTACCCCTACTTTTCAGGCTGATAGTTAAATTTAAGGCTTAGACATTCATAGGATTACCAAAGAGCCTTTCCAAAGACAAAGATAATGAGATTAACATAACTGAATAAGGCACTTAGTGCTAGTACAGCAGGAGCCCATGAATTCAGAAGACAACAGGTTTTAGGTGCTCTGTTATTTATGACCCCCATGTGCACAGAACTATAAAAGTGATTCATTTCAGCTGGTGACTGGGCTAAGGAAAAGGTCAAGGGAGAAATGATTTCTATTCAGAAGGAAAGAAGGGGCTTTTCCTGCTGAAAGCAGGCAATACTAAATTATTTTCAGGGGCAATAAAAAGTATTTTGTTTCTGAGTGGGTTTGTGATCTTTGAAAGCATTTAGCTAGTTAGAAAGCCACGTTCCCAGCCAAGGGTGGCAATTAAAAATGGATCTGCAGTGCAACTGTAGAGAGTTAAAAAGAGAAAAATCACCCCAGGAATGCTTTGCTAGAGGTAGTGTTACCAGCAGAAGTTTAGTCTGGAAATAAAAGCCCAAGCTTAAAAAACAAGCAGCAAGAACTGGTATCAGGTCCAAGCAGGTAACAAAAACATCCTCTTACCGCAACGCAGAGTAGACTCCCAAAGACAAGAAGGAGTAGTCTGGATCATAGTACAGGTAGACAGAGGACACACAGTAGGGCAGGATATCAATGACACCAACAGCAATTATCTTCCCATCCAGCCAGTACTGCTGGTGGAAAGAGCCATAGCCACATTCTGGTCCATCTGCTGCGTTCTCTGCCTAGGCAAAAACAAAAGCGGGATGTGACTGTCTGCCAGGGAGGCTTTGAGAACTCATCCTGAACACAAAGGGAACTCCCCTGAGAAAGCACTCCTGCTACCCAGGACTACTCACTGCTGTGAGAAATGCCTCCTCTACCTGTGGCTAGAGAGAGGAAACCAGAGATTTGAGAAGCAGGGCAAGCAATCATAGAATGGTAAGGTTGGAAGGGACCTCAAGGATCATCCAGTTCCAAGCCCCTGCCATAGGCAGGGACACCTCCCACTAGCACAGGTCACTCAAGGCCTCATCCAACTTGGCCTTGAACACCTCCAGGGAGGGAGCAGCCACAACCTCCCTGGGCAACCTGTGCCAGTGTCTCACCACCCTCACTGCAAACAACTTCCTCCTAACATCCACTTTCAATCTCCCCTCTGCCACTTCAAACCCATTCCCCTTGTCCTGCCATTCCAAGCCCTTGGCAATAGTCCCTCCCCAGCCTTCCTGGAGCCCCCTTCAGATCCTGCAAGGCCTCTCCAAGCTCTCCTGGAAGCCTTCTCTTCTCCAGGCTGCAGAGCCCCAACTCTCTCAGCCTGTCCTCACAGCACAGCTGCTGCAGCCCTCTCAGCATCTTGGTGGCCTCCTCTGCACTGGCTCCAACACTTCCATGTCCTTCCTGTGCTGGGGGCTCCAGAACTGCACACAGGACTGCAGCTGGGGTCTGAGGAGAGCAGAGCAAAGGGGCACAATCCCCTCCCTTGCCCTGCTGCCCACACTGCTCTTGCTGCAGCCCAGCACACAGTTGCTGTCTGGGCTGCACTCACACTGCAGCCTCATCTTGAGCTTTTCCTCACCCCACACCCCCAGGGCCTGTTCCTCAGGGCTGCTCTCAGCCATTCCCCACCCAGCCTGGAGCTGTGCTTGGCATTGTAGCAGTGGTAGCTCATGGGGTTGTGGCTGACCTGTACTGTGCTCATAACCCACACACCTATGCAGCACACATCCCAAAGAGCTCCAGACACAGCCTCTGCCATCCAGCATCCAGAGCAGTGATGTGAGAAAAGAACAGGATTCACCCAGTTATTAAAGCATTGCTGCATGCAAACACACCCTGCAGATACCCTTTAATAACAAAAGGCGAAGCCCAAAGGTCCAAAAGGTAAAACAGAGGCAGGTCCCTCTCTGGCGCTTCCCCCAGCTGGCTGTGACCACCTCCTTCCTCCACAGTGTCACAGTAAGGACCCTGCTATGTCTCTCCTCTAGGCCCCAGGCTCTCTGAAGCCACAGAAATTGAGTCTCTCAAAGCAGCCATGAAAATTCATAGAGTGGCTTAGGTTGGAAGAGACCTTTGGGATAACCTAACCCAACCTCCCCATCATGGGCAGGGACACCTCTCAAAAACTGCTTAAGAGCATTTGTAAGAAGAGCTAAACAGCTGGTGTCAGGCTGACTCTTCATAAAGGTTACTCTTTAAGACCAACACCTTTTAACTAAGCACTTGAATCTGTGTTGCAGCAACATCTGTGGAACTTCTTCTCTCTCAGCCCTCAGAATCATTGAGGCTGGAATAGAGCTCTGAGATCATCCAGCCCAGCCTGTGACCTAACATCACCACACTGACCAGACCATGGCACTGAGTGCCACAGCCAAGCTTGCCTTAAACACCTCCAGGGAAGGTGACTCCACCACCTCCCTGGGCAGCCCATCCCAGACTCTAATTTCCATCAGGAAGTGCTTCCTAACATCCAACCTAAGCCTCCCCGGTGCAGCCTCAGGCCATGCCCTCTGGTCTTGGCACAAGTTGCCTGGGAGCAGAGCCTGACCCCCACCTTACTATGTCTTTCCTTCAAGTAGCTGTGCAGTGTGCTAAGGTCCCCCCTGAGTCTCCTCTCCTCCAGGTTGCACACCCCCAGCTTCCTCAGCCTCTCCTCAGCAGCCTTCCCCTCCAGTCCCTTCCCCACTCTCATCGCTCTCCTCTGGCCCCACTCCAGCCCCTCAATGCCTCTCTTGCAGTGAGCACCCAGAGCTGCACACAGTGCTGGAGGTGAGGCCCCATCAGTGCAGGGCAGAATGACACCACCAGTCCTGCTGCCCACACTACTCTTGACACAAGCCAAGATGCCATTGGCTTTCCCTGCTGCCTGGGTACGCTGCTGGCTCAGGTCCAGCTGGAGCATGTCAGAGCACTGCTGCATGCTGTGGTTTTGGATGAGCAGTCAGGTCTGCCTGCAGACAGGGTGCAGCACCTCCAGCCAGAAAGCAAAGCTGCAAGTGAGGAAGAAAACCATCTCCTGGTTGAAACTGTACTACACAACCACTTCTGGCACCCGCGCTCTCTCCCACGTCACCCTGACTTTAATCCTGAATTCCAGTATGCTCAACTTCATTATCCATCCAGCCATGATTTCACTGCACTGCCAGAGCTTCAGAGAGCTGCCTCTCACTCAATAAATCTGACAGTGCTGCCTGCTCTGCCCAACTGTTTTGCATTACAAGGACAGGAGGTGGGTTTAATCAACTGCTCTGATACAGTAGCGTTGACTGAAGAGATGATGGGCAGGAGAAGTCGTTCTAATGGGTACCACATGTGGCAAAAGAAATCACTCACCTGAAGAAAAACTACTGCAGCCCACTCACCCAACCAGGAAGCCCCAAAAAATCAAGGCCATAGAAGAAAACATTTGCATTTTTACATAGTTATGGAGCATAATACTGGCTGTGGAGCTGCAGACAGTGTGAAACAGCCAAACCCATGAGAGCTGTGTGGTACACAAGGATACCCAGCTTAGAGTCACAGAATCACAGAACCAGCCAGGGCTGGAAGGGACCACAAGGAGCAGCCAGTTCCAACCCCCTGCCATGCCCAGGGACACCTCACACTAGATCAGGCTGCCCACAGCCTCATCCAGCCTGGCCTTAAACACCTCCAGGGATGGGGCTTCAAATGAACAATTTACATTAATTAATTATTATATTCTGATTATATGGAAACAATTTCCTCTCCAATGCTCAGACCCTAACACAATAGATCCCATCAGATGTTAAATTCTGCCTCTGTCCTCACATTCTGCTGGCTAACCATGCCACAAACACATCTGGCTGCTTGTATCTTATAAAGCATTATTAAGATTTAAATATTTAATAGCAGAACTCATGACACATTGCCCCCATTAGCACAGCTTGGTGTAATAAGATGCATAAGAACTGGACCTGAGTAAGGCATTTGACTCTGTCCCACAGGGCATCCTGGGCACCAAACTGGAACAACATGGACTGGATGTGTGGAGCACTGCTGGGTAAGGAACTGGCTGGATGGTGGCACACAGAGAGTGGTGATCAA
>WBNM01007897.1:1127-11546 GCA_013399055.1 Ramphastos sulfuratus
GATTCTCCCCTTCTATACCATTCTTGTGCGACCCCACCCGGAGTACTGTGTCCACTTCTGGAGCCCCTATTACAAGAATGATACAGATGTGCTGGAGCATGTCCAGAGAAGGGCCATGAGGATGATCAGGGATGATCAACTCAAAGAGACTGAGTTGGGGTTGTTCAGTTTGGAGAAGAGAAGGCTCTGAAGAGACCTTATTGTGGCCTTCTAATGTCTGAAGTGGCCTACAAAAAAGCCTGTGTGGCATTTTTTAGGATGTCAGGTAGTGACAGGACTATGGGGAATGGATCCAAGCTGGAGGAGGGGAGATTTGTAGTAGATGTTAGAAAGAAGTTCTTCATGATGAGTGTGGTGAGACATTGGAACAGGTTGCCCAGAGAGGTGGTGGAAGCCCCATCCCTGGATGTTTTTAAGACCGGACTGAATGTGGCTCCGTTCAACTGTAGTATGTACTTACGCAGGATAGATTGCCTGGTGGCACACACACTGCATTTTCTCTGGTTACAGGAAGCTCTTCATGAGCTGTTCCCATACTGATAACGACCAATACCGTCACCATCAGGCCCCCTGTTTTGCTAAGCTATATCTTTGTGTACCATAACTACCTTCTACATAGCTACTTTCCTATCTCGAATGACTCATAGCAGAACAGCTGCACTAGCAGCTCTCCCTTGTTAGTAGGACACAACAGTCAACCTGATCTACTGTGAAGTGAACCTGCATATGGCAGTGGTGTTTGAACTAAATGATCCTTGAGGGGCTATGATTCTGTGAAAGAGCTGTACTTTTATTTCCCATGCAGCTTCCCCTGCTGCCACATACTGATACAAAGGATGTAAATACTGGAGGTTCAACAGCTGGAGGAACATCAGGAGGAGATACAATCACCTCTTTCTTTGCCCTTTAAACATCCATTTTCATGTAGATGGTTGGCATTTATACTCATGTTGATTTCTTGTGGAACCTCTTAAATTCATAAACATCTTTGGATTATGAGTAACATTTAAAACCACTAACAAACTTGATACACTTTATGGGTTACTTCAATGGTATGCTTTTTAGTACACCATGATTTGCTAGATTTTAAAAATACGCAAAAGGATAATATCTTAATTTGTAGTACATTTTTCAAACCTGTCATAGAACATTGCTCCAACTAAGAGTATTAAAAAGGTATCTCTCTTTTTCAGACAAGAGCAGGTCAGCGTTCTGTATCAAAACATACACATAGTGGAACCAAGGTTAATCCAACCATATGAACATGTCATTGAGAACTTCATCCGAGAGATCAAACTGCAAAGCACAGAGATGGAAACTTTGGCTATTGCAGTGAAAAGGTACAGTGACTTATGTTCTAGTTCAGTTATGCAGTTCAACCCCACATTTTTGGGTTAAACTGCTGGAAATAAATGCTAAAATAGACCAGGCAGAGTATTTGCATGAACTAAGTTCAAACATTTCTTTGTATGCTCACATGTGTATAAGCACTTACAGCAGCTTGCAAATGATTCTTTCTTCATATTTTGGATAAGACTTCGATAATTTTTTTGCTGGTTCTAATCTTGCATTTAATAAATAATTTTGACTCTTTTTGTTTGGCTGTAACTTCGAGTTTTACTGTACATGCTCATTATGCTTTCAATTTAGAAATGCTTTTTTTAGCTTCTTCAGCTTCAATGGGTAGCTGTTGTAGCTACTCAATATTTGAATTCTCACATCATTACTGCCAAAACTAGACATACTAACTCAGGACGTATGCATGATAATACAAGTTGCTGTAGTAACCCTTTTTAAGTCTCTTCGTAGGATAACAGGGTGGGGGAGATTTTATTTCTGTAACTTAATTTTGAAAATGCAGATGTGGTGTATTTCATGCTAATCATCAACTGCCAGATATTATTTAAAATCTGATTTGCTTGTATTGTCAAATTAGTTCGTGATTGTGTTTTTCAGCCATACCAGTTTCAAGGTCTGCACAATGTTAAACTGTTTCCATGTCTGTCTGTTTAACTTATTTCAGCTGAGGTAGGCAGATGTGTTTTACACAATGTTTCTGTCAAGCCAGAGGGCAATTCCTAAGTCAGTATTTAATTTTTAATTTCAGAGCTCAGGATAAAGCAGCAGTTCAGCTAAGTGAGCTGGAGGAGGAGATGGAACAACGAATACAAGCTGCAGAGCATAAAGTTAAAAAGGAAGTGAGTATTTTATATTTATGGAATTTAATAATTACCAAGCTCCTAGTGGTTTTAAGCAGGATTGATGGCCATATATGTACTTGATCCTAATGGACCAACTCAAAGCTGCTGGAGGCAGGGTCTGGCTGAAGAGAAGCCATCCATAAGATCAAAAACGTATTCCCATAATGATTTCCTGAAAAGGAACAGCTGCTCAGATGTAATAAATCAGGACAAAACCAAATCATTCTCTTTTGTGAGTATATGATGGCCTAGAGGAATTTATTTCTGAGACCAGTGTTGGAAACAGATTGGAGAAAATGATAATTCACTATATGGAATCTAGTTCTCCTAGTAGATAAATATATGTAGAAATAGATGCTTAGATAATTTGTTCCTAATATGTGTGCATGGAGTGGTGATCTTTTTCCATTCTGCAACTGTATTTTAGAGGGTTGTAGATACCAGAGAGAGTTATTAGGATGATAGACTGTGAGGGCCTGGACTTTCCAAAGTTGATGGGAAATTCTGTTTCAGTGTGCTCAAGTCTTAGCTATTGTTTCAAGACCATCATTGCTGTCTCTATGGAAAACTGCAAGAATCTTCTTATCAACTGAAAAATGTATTTCAGCTGCATGTACATGTCTGTGTAATTCTAAGCAGAAAGCAGCACAGTGAAGCCACCCTACTTATGTTGGCTGCTTCATGTTGAAACAGTAGTAAAGTCACATAGGAAAATAGTAACTTTATAATAAGAATATAACACTTTGTAAAAGTGTTTTAATGTGGACGCAAGAACTGCATTAATTAACATTTACTGCTAGCATAATTATTGCTTTGTAGGACACACAATATACTGATTGTCTTTACATTTGGCATGGATTATTTCACCAAAGCTGTTGTGGAATCAGAAGCAATGAGGTGCAGTCTTCCAAACTGCTGATTCTAAATAGTTCACAATAATTGATCTGTGAAGGTAAATGGTATTCTATTAGTAACATAATAACAAAAAATGTTAAAGACAATGCCACAGGAAAAAAAGCATATCATAGTATGCTTTTAACTAATGATAGTGCAACTCTCAACAGAGAAAAACTTTCAATTGTCAGACAGACTAAGCATTTATGTTTAGAAAACAAATACATCTGCTTTGGAAAATTCCTAGTCTGCAAAAAGTGGTAAAACAGTGAAAAAAGTCCTGAAAACTTTTTTCACTATGTAAAAAAGCTGACTAGGATGTGTATAATTGCTCAGTCTGAGAACATCCACGTGTATCTGTTAGCATTGTGTAATACCAGTTCTGCTATGTATTGCTGCATCTAGTCTGTGTTTCTCATTCTGAAAAGTTTTCAAATTGTCAATGAGTTGCATGGATTGTGATTTCAGTGTTCAACCTAGATAGAGGTATGAAAGATGAGCTGTAACTTGTTTCTTATAACACTCTTCATTTTCACTTCTTTATGTTCTCTGAGCTCATAGTTCCACATGCTCCACCTACTAAAACACCCTGAAAGCAAATGTAAGATATTTACTCTGTGAGATTGAGTGAGCTGACTCATGCTACCATGACGCTTGCCTGTGTTTTGTTTCTTCAGGGAAAGCAAATAGTTACCAAACAATACCTAGGAGTCCTATATAAATGCCAACAGTAAGACAAACTTAAGCTAATTATTTTGATTATTGTTTTGACACTTGGATTATCATTTAACGCGTGGCTGTCAGCTTCACCTACAGGAATGCGCTGAATTCCATGTCCATGACTGTCTTTTTCAAGTGAAAACTCAACCTGTCTCATATCACAACCTCATATCACTGCTGCATTCCGATTTCTTGTATTATGAAACAGGTCACTGAAGTCCCTGGGGAGTGCCTGGAGTTAGACAAATACTTACCTACTGCATGCAGAACATACCATTATTCATATTGTGCTTGACGTGACATCCTTTAAAAATCTGTTTCAATTAAAATGAAACTCAGAATATCATACCTGGTTTGATATTCAGATCAAGTACCATCTGAATGTAAAGGTGCTCTCTTTACCTTTCCAACATTTGGAAGTGAAAAAATTTTAAAGACAACCAGAAGTAAATAAGTGAGTGATGGTAGCACAGTAATGCTGCTACTTAACATGTTGTATGCTGTGCTGTAGAAGCCTGGTTTGAAAAAAAAAGTACATAATGTCCTGATTTTGTGCCAGTGTGGCTGTAAAGATCTGTATATGCAATACACACCTAAATTTATACAGAAATTAAATACAAGTGCCTTGCCTTTTTTATATAACTTTTTTTAATTTAAAGACATCAAAAATGTTAAGTACAAGAGAGTGGGATGAATAACAAACACTGAACTGATCTGTATTTTTGCTTCCACCTAACTGTGTTATTCTATGTTTTCTTGTTTTTTTTTTTTTTTAAGTGGACTACAATTACAGAATTAGAATCTGTGGGTCTTAAGGAAGGGGCAGGTTGAAGTAATGAAAAGACAAAATTGCATGCATTAATCTAAGGAGAAAGTGTGTGATTTCCAAACTGATGAATGCATTTTTCAGTAAACATTTGAAACATGTCTTACCTGCTAATGACCTGAAAAATATTCCAGGAGAAGCGAAAAGCTGAGGAAGCACTAAGTGAGCTAAAGCGCCAGTATGATACTGAAGTTGGAGATCTTCAGGTGACGATAAAAAAGCTTAAAAAGGCAAGTGGTCACAGTGAGGGTGTTTCAAGAGATGCTGACCTTATGAAGTACCTTCTGCAAGAGAGATAATCTTAATTGAAGTTTTTTAACTGTATGTGTATTAGTTAATACCTGTTATATTCATTCTGTGTAATTTTGAGTTTAGTGAAGTTTCTGGAGTACCTAGGAAAGGGACTAACTGATAGCCAAATTCTGTTATTAATACATTACCTAGTTTTGTATTTGATACATTGGAAATAGTCTCAATTTATTGCTTCTAAATGTATGTAATTTTTAGATCTAGATGAACTTGACAACCCTAATACAGTAATTTACATTAATATAGTGCTTTTTTGCAGATAGGGAATTTTTCTTAGATGTTAATGGTAGAGGTGGTTTTAAGCTGTAATTTTACCCTGAAATTGCTCTTGGAGCTAGCCTGGGCCTAACTACGACCTCATCTTTTAATGTAATACCTAAGTGTAAGGCAAACTGAAATTTCAGATACAAGTACTGGTTTAAATTATTTTGTAATTTGGGTTTAATTTTGACATTAGTTTTTGTGATAAGTTTTACCATAATTACAGTGACCAATGAAGGATATATTTTTGTTTCTTTGTAAGTTATGTATATCTCTCAATAGCTGGCTTGTGTCTTGCTAGTCATGCATGTTCAACACCTACAGACTGCAAAATGCTCATTAAGCATTTTAAAGTATTGATTGAAAAAAATTATAGAACACCACTGATTTTTTGAGTAGTAATGCCTCTTAACACAGGAAAACGCTGAGTTTTAAAACCTCTCATAGATAAAAAATCTTTTAGGCATTTTTTAGTATAATTTCCATTACTTTTTATGTACTCTGAGTAAGAATAATTAATATCATATATTATTTTATTTATCCTTCTAGCTGGAGGAGCAATCCAAAACCATAAATCACAGGGAAGATGTGGCTGAATTGAAAAAAAGAATGCATGACATGTTCCTGGTAAGAGATTATTGTAATTAACATGTTAAATTAGCCTCAGTTCTAGCATCTGCAATACATATATTTTTATGTTCTTGTGTACATTTAGTAGTAGTGAAGTTCTAACGTTGTTTATAAGTGTTGTGAAAGTGTTTAACTTGAAAACAAAACCCTGTTCTGTGTAAATGATTCTCATTCTAGAGTTAACATTTCATAGAATCGTATCATAGAATGGTTTAGGTTGGAAGTGACCTCAAAGATCATCTAGTCCCAACCCCCATTTAGAGATGATATAATGCCCTTCTTGTGTCACTGAAAGGGAAAAATAAAAATTCAGTGGTTCTTATGTGCTGACTGTTGATTTTTTTTTTTCATTTTCTTTCCTGCTCTATATTCAGATTTTCTAGTGTTTAGTTTTTATTTAATTTTGATGATTTTTATTTTGCTATTATAATATGACAGTATTTTTTGTAGGTGACATTGACAACTAACATATATTCCTTTTTTTTTTAAGGAAAATCAGAAACTTAAGAAAGATCTTTTAGAAGCACAGACGAATATAGCTTTTCTACAGAGTGAATTAGATACCTTGAAAAGCGAGTATGCAGATCAGAGTTTGAACAATGAGAGGTAAGGTACTTCTACATGATAATATTTTCACTAGGGCAAAAAAAATGTTTTCTGATGTAGTTATTATGTAGGCAGTTGGTAACTGTGGTTTTCAAACTTTGACATAAATGACAGGGAGACATTTGACACCATGCGAAGCTTGCCATAACTATTCACTTCTCTTGTCATGTTTCTGAAAGGACAGATTCTGGATAACGCAGGAACTCATAAACTTGCCAGAGAGCCATTTGATTTTACTGAGACTTTAGCTAAAGATACAGCTTCAGGCAATTTTTCTCCTCCAGGACTTGCACCGAGGCAAATGTTTCCATGTATATTAGAGAGGATGGTTTTGGAAGTCTCACACATCAGTCTCAGCAATTTTTTTTCTAAAGTGAATGAAAGCTGCTTTTAGATATTTAAAGGAGCATAAATGACATTATATTATGTGCGTATAACCACATATGACGTTATACTATGTGCGTATTATCACATTTCATTATATGTTTATATACAGACAGCACAAATGATACTTCGAGGGGAAAGGAAGAAAATCATATGGTTATTTTTTAGTTGTTTTGTTCTTCATTCACAGTCTTTGTTGAGATACAGTGGCAGCGATCACTAAAGTTACCAAGAGATGTTACTTTGCCTAAAACTGCTTGTACCATATGTCATCAGAAATGTAAACACAAAAAAACTGTATTCAAAATATTTTGAAATGATCTCTTTTCTTGACTTTATTTTTATTACCTCTTGGATGACTACATCCTCAGCCAAAAGCAATGTTATAAAAGTGAAAAAATGTGTAAAAGTATGTTGAAAAAAAAGAAAAAATATGTTGTATAACTTCACGCTTGGTTTTTTAATATTTTTTTTTCAGAGACCTAGAAATAATACGAGAGTATACTGAGGAGAGAGATAATCTGGAAAGACAAATAGAAATACTTCAGTAAGTTCTTAGTAATTCAGGTTTTTATTACAAACTTTAACCCAAAATATTCACAGGTATACATTTTTGCATGCAAAAGACTCAGATGGCATTTCAGAAAAAATAACAAATAAAAACAGCAAAATGGCCTTGATTCTGGCAGAAGCTACTGTGCCCTACCCTCAAAGAAGGAGCAGTGCTATTAATCACTGTGTGACTGAGCCACTAACTCTTCATCGTTTTTTCTTCCTTTTCTGTGCCTCACTGACATTCATTTCTTTATGATAAGCTGAATGGCATTTTAGTCTATCTATACTTTTACAAAAATTATTATTTGGCTCCTTTTTTTTTACTTACTTCCGTTCTCCAGTAATTCTCTGTCTTACCAATATCTAGAAAGCACTATGTCTGTGCAGTATTGTACAAGGTGCACAGAGATACTTTTTGCTTTCAAAGAGGGTCACAATGAGTAACTTTTTAATACCTTTAGTTTATTTCTTTATTCTAAATGTGTTCTTTCTTTTCAAACAGCTGAATCACATCTGTCCTTTGAATTATCTCACCAATACTTAAAGGGTAGTCACTTTGTATTTCAGAAATGGCCATACTCATTTTACTACTTTATAGCTGCTTTTTTCACAGCTGCTCTTACAGTGTGTTTTTCCTCTCAGTTGACTGAAGACTATGCTACACAAGTACAACAGAGCTTCCTAGTCTGCTGCTGTAGACTAAACTCTTACGCTTTTTTCATGTCCAGTCATTTACTTGAATATACAACAACGTATTTCTAGTTCTGCATTGGTCTTTAGTGTTTATCTAAATTAAAAAAAGGAGGGGGGGGTTGATGTGTACTTGTACAGGTGTGGGTTTTTTTCTTTTGTTACAAGTTACACATTTTTTTATATTTTCTTTGCTCTGCTCCTGAAAGTTAAACTACGTTTATTTGTTAGGTCAGCCAATAGAAAGCTACATGACAGCAATGATGGTTTAAGAAGTGCACTTGAAAACAGTTTCAGCAAGTTCAACAGATCACTGGTATGTATTATGATTTCATTGTGTTGTACTAGAAGGTTTCAAAAATAACACACCAAATGCAAATTTATACTTCAGTGAGTATTCAGGAGTTGTATTCAGTGACCTCACTTGTGCAGCTGAAGTTCGTTTGGTTTTATTTATCTTTTGTGTAAAAGAGATTTGTTAAAACACAGCTACTTTCTAAAGTGCTTTGGAAAGCAGTGATTTTTTTGATAATATACTATGACTACATGTATCTCAGGAAATGAACAGGTCATCAATTTCTCTTCCACTTAATGAAGTATATTTGCATTGTGTATACGGGAATGCCTACCACTGAAAACACTCTTTTAGAGAACTGCTTCCTCATAATAGCAAGCTATTAACTTCCGTCCAAGCAAGTCACTGAGGTAATGAATAGGAGGGAGTACTGATAATAGTGACCTCAGTTAGACCCTTTTGGATTATCAGAACAGTGCAGGAATCTTTTGTAACAGATGTAACCTGACATCCTCTAAACCAGGGAAAGGAAGATTTCAGAGTTACAAAAATCTACTCTACACAGTTGTTTTACAGTATGGGGACACTTGTTAAACTCCAGAACAGTCTGAGAGCTAGGGTTAAAGAGAAGAAAGGAGCACGTGTTATCATAGTGGGGATCTTCTACAGACCATCTGATCATGAAAACCACGTAGATGGCGCACTCTGTAAATAGATAGAAGCAGATTTGTGTTCACAAGCCCTGGTCCTCGTGGGGCACTTCAGCCGCCCTGATGTCTGATTGGAGGAACAACATGGCAAAGCATGAACAATCCAGAAGGTTCCTGGAATGCATTGATAATAATTTCCTCCTCCAAGTGATAGAGGAGTCAGCAAGAAAAGGTGATGTGCTTGTTCTCGCCAGTGAAGAGTGGCTGGTCCACATTGCGGAGGTCAAGGACATCCTTGGCTGTAGTGATCGTGAAATGGTAGAATTTATGATTCTTAGGGTGCAGAGCAAGCTCACTAGCCCAGACTCCTGAAGAACCTGCTTAGTAGACCAAGGAAAGGAAGAAGAGCCCCTGAAAGTTGGTTAGTATTCAAGGATTTCCTCCCCTGATCCCAGGAGCAATGCATTGAGACAAAGAGGAAGGTGAACAAGAATGCCAGGAGGCCTGCGTGATTGAACATGGAACTCCTAGACACTATTAGCTGCAAAAAGAAAGTCTGCAGAGGGTGAAAACAGGTAACCTGGGAAGAATACCAAGTTGCCCAAGCATCCAGGGGTCAGATTGGGAAAGCTAAGGCCCAGATTGAGTTAAATCTGACTAGGGACATCAAGAGTAACAGGGAAAGTTTACATCAGTGACAAAAGCAAGAACAGGGAAAATTCCTTCCTTTCTGGAAGGAAATAGGGGACCTAATCACAGAGGATATGGGGAAGGCTGAGGTATTCAGTGACATTTTTCCTTGAACTTCAGTAGTGAGGGCTCTTAACCACATCATCCAAGTTGTGAGGACAGGGACTGGGAAAATGAAGATCTACTCATTGTAAAAGAAGATCCAGTTTGAGACCATCTAAGGAACCTGAAGGGGTACAGGTCCATGGGACCTGATGAAATCAATCTGTGGGTACTGAGGTGATTAGCAGATGAAGTTGTAATGCCGGTTTCTGTCATATCTGAAAAGTCATGACAATCTGGTGAAGTTCCCACTGACTGGAAAATGGGAAACAGAACTTCATTTTCAAAAAGGGAGATAAGGAAGACCTGGGGAATTACGGGCCAGTCAGTCTCACCTCAGTGCCTGGCAAGGCACTGGCAGGGCCCCCTGACACCTCTTCTAGGGCACATGGAAACTAAGGAGGTGGTTCGTGGCAACCAATATGACTTCACCTAGGGCAAATCCTGCCTGGCAGATTTGGTGTCTTTTCATGATGGGGTCACCGCATGAGAGGGTAAGGAAAGAGCAAATGATGTCATCTTCCTGAAACTGTTTAAAGTGTTCCACACTGTATCATGGAGACCTGTAACAAGTGGAATCTTTAAGGGATCAGTACTGGGACCATT
>WBNM01007899.1:8292-38827 GCA_013399055.1 Ramphastos sulfuratus
CGTGTGTGTGTGTGTGTGCAGTGCGTCCCCGGCGCACACGCGTGTGTGTGTGTGTGCAGTGCGTCCCCGGCGCACGCGTGTGTGTGTGCAGTGCGTCCCTTTCAATGTCTGCAGAGTATCAGAAGGAGGGGCTGAGATGCCCGATGCCAGGACAAGGGGCAATGGGTGGAAGCTGAGGTATAGGAAGTTTTATTTAAACATGAGGAGGAATTTTTTTCCCTGTGAGGGTGACTGAACACCGGAACAGACTGCCCAGGGAGGTTGTGGAGTCTCCCTCTCTGGAGATATTAAAAATCCACCTGGACATGTTCCAGTGTGATCTGCTCTAGGTCATCCTGCTCTGCAGAGGGGTTGGACTGGATGAGCTTTGGAGCTCCCTTCCAGTCCCTGACATTCTGTGATTCTGTGATATTCTTACCTTTGTCTTTTAAAACTATCCCTTAAGAGGGTTTGGAGTTGTTTGGGTTTTCAGGATCAGGTCTTGTTTCAGCCAGTTTTACTGGGCCTTAAAACTCCAATGTTTTGAGGCTTGAGAAATGTTTTCCGTCAAAGGACACAGCGATACATTCAGAAAGTTCATTCATGGTTACGTGCATCATTCATGGGTTTGATTCATATCTAATCTCCTATTTGTTTTGAAAGCTCACTCCCAAAATATTCCATTGTGGAGAAAAATTCCCCAGAGCACGTTGCTTTTACAAGGAATACAGTCTTTTATAGGTCGCTTCTAATTTGGACACTTCACTGCACACAGCTGCCACAATTAGAGTCAAATTTGTGATTTTTCTCCATTGTGTGGTACCAGTGTGAATGATCCATAAACACAGCTGGCCTGAATGCAGATTTCTTCACGTGATGATGCCTATCAGCAGCAGCAGTTCTCCGAGGCACTGACCCAGGGAGGCTGAATTAAAAATCAAATTAAGCGGCGTAAATGCAACTTCATTGCTATTCACACACTGAAAATCCTCAGCAGATAGGATTTGTGACAGAAAATTGACCCAGTGTCCCTGACTGGAGAAGTGCAGAGATCGTTATAAGGGTTCATATTAGAATAGTTGGAGAAGACCTTTAAGGTCATCAGGTCCAACCGGTGTCTAACAACCAAGTCAGGTGCTTAAACCATGGCCCTCAGCATCACATCTCTGTAGCTTTTAAACACTTCCAGGGATAGGGATCCAACCACCTTCCTGGGGAGCTTGTCTGAGAATCCCTGCAGTGGTGGAGTTTCTTCTGGTGTCCAACCTAAACCTCCCCTGGTGCAACTTGAGGCCATTCCTTCTCCTATTACCCTTTGTTTCTTGGGAGAAGAGACTGTGACCCCATCTGGCTCCAACCTTCTTTCAGAGAGTTATAGAGGGTGAGAGGGTCTCATTTCAGCCTCCTTTTCTTCAAGCTGAACAACCTTAGTTCACTTAGCTGCTCCTCATAAGATCTGTTCTCCAACACCCTGTGACATTCAGGCATGAAGCTGTTTCCAGCTCCTGCAGAAGGAAGTCTCCTTTCAAAGGAGCATTGAACCTAAAAGGATGATGCTGAAAGGAAGTCTCCCTCCCCACATGTGTGCTATTAAGTAAAAATGCCGATTTTGACCAAAAGCTTATGTTAAAATTGTATTCAAGTTACTTATCTGTGCAGGTGCCAGACTCTACAGTGACCAGCAGGAGTTGTGTATTCCTGGAACATGATGCTGATAGATATGGTGGCTTTCCAAACTTTTAACATGATTTTGAGTGTGTTTGGAGCTTAATTATTCTCCCATCAAAAGTGGTAATGTGGAGAGAGATTATGAGGAGGAGGCAATGAAAGTTGAAAAGGGTTTTTGAAGAGCCTGACTGAAAAACAGAATCAGAGAGATGGAGTTGGCATGTGAGGGCTAACTGGGCAAAGGCACAGTGGATGGCCTGGCAGTGACAGTGCAAGGACTCAGGTGGAAAAGGAAGGGATTGAGGTGAAAGAAGTAAAAGAATGTGGCAACAGGCAAATCCCCCTAAACTCAGGATAAGCTGTTGAAGGAGGGGAGGTTTGAGTGCTTGAAGTCAGGGCCTGAGTGAGGGCAAGGGAGTGAATCCAGAACTATGCAGTGATGGAGCTTGTTTTTTATGTAAAATGGTTTTTAATCTGGTGTGAAAGCTGAAAAAGTTTCTGAATGGCACAAGACAGCTAAATTTTCATTTGTGAACCTGAATTCTTTAGAGTTTATGTCAGAATACTAAATAAACCTTCACAAAAGGTTGCTGACACCACATGCACATTTTTCTGGGTGCTCAGATGAATTTAAGTCTTGGTTTATCACTGCTCCACTTGTGCCAAACAGAAGCAGTTACAAAACTGGGGTTCTTTAGCCTGGAGACGAGGAGGCTCAGGGCAGACCTCATGGCTCTCTGCAGCTACCTGAAGGGAGGTCGTAGCCAAGTGGGGTTGGGCTCTTCTGCCAAGCACCCAGCAACAGAACGAGGGGACACAGCCTCAAGTTGTGCCAGGGGAGGTCTAGGCTGGATGCTAGGAGGAAGTTCTTGCCAGGGAGAGTGATTGGCATTGGAATGGGCTGCCCAGGGAGGTGGTGGAGTCGTTGTCCCTGGAGGTGTTGAAGCAAAGCCTGGATGGGGCACTTAGTGCCATGGTCTGGTTGATTGGCTAGGGCTGAGTGCTAAGTTGGGCTGGGTGAGCTTGAAGGTCTCTCTCAACCTCTCTAATTTTATGATTCTATGGTTCTATTTCTGTGAGAGAATTGCTCAGGAAATAAATCAGTTAATAGATCTAAACCATTTGAGCATCATGGTGATGAGCACTGCTGGGAAGCCCAGAGGGATTCTTCTGGAGCAGGGGTGGGCAGGAGGCAGTAAGTACAGTAGCACAGGACCACATATGGACACTGGAAGAGGAAAGAGAAGAGAAACAGGAGCCTGTCCATCTGATTTTAAGCAGAGAACTCTTCCTTCCTGTGGACTGAATACAGCAGTGGTCCTGAGGGGAAAACCAGCCTGTGAATGTGTAATTACAAGACTGTATCATAACGTGTATTCCCAAAGGGACTGGATTAATTTTGTGCAGGCAACCTTACTTTTGACATTGCCTAGCTCAGAAATGCCTGATTAGTGACTGTAAGTGGGAGCAGTGGGACTGCTCTTTTGGTGGTACTCCCATGTTCAAAAATAGACCCAACGAGAGCTCTGAAGCATTACCTATGTTTTATATGCAAACCCATCCCTGATCACTTTCAGTCCTGGAGTTTTAGATTGGTAAGCTTGCTTTACAAAGTCTGTGATATTTGTATGTAGTGCAGGGTTGTGTTAATTATTTCAGCCACCTGAACTTCAGGTTCCATAGGTGTGAGCAGCAATGTGCATAGGGCAACTCTGAGCCATGCAACCATTTGCTTTATAGTCTGCAGGGCCAGGCACAATAAAATTGCTTGTTTGATATTCAAATCTGCTGTGAGAGATTCTTCACAGTCCTTTCTCAGATGACTCCTTGAGCTTGCTCAGAGACCCAGGCTGCTCAGGAGTATAGAATCATAGAATCTTAAGGNGGAGGAGGTGTTTCTGTTCTGAGGCTGCAGTGCTGTGTGAGGTGACCATGTGGAGCAGTGGGCCCTTGTTAGGGGAGGTTCTGCTTTTCATCATAATTTCAGTTGGAAAAGACCTCTAAGATCTCTGAGCCCAACCATCAACCTAACACCACCACGACCATTAAACCACATCTTGAAGTGCCATATCCACACATGTGTTGAACATCTCCATGGACAGCAACCATAGTAATCTGGTTTCCCTTGCCTGCATCAGTAGGTTTTTATGGCAAGTATCATGTAACACTCTGTTTAAAGAACACTGCTGTCTGAATCTCTTGTTTGAGAAAAATATTTTGTGTTGTCAGATCAGTGGCATTTCAGTATTGAAGTGTATTGGTGGCAACTCTTTGTAAGATAGGAAAGCTTTGTTATCTCCTCTTAGGGATAGGGATGAAAAGCAAAATGACACGATGGCAGTCAGGCTTGGAAAGCGAAGCAGAATAAGCTATCTGAGATGTGTAGCAAGCCAAGGTTGTGACTGAAATCTGAATTCACTTCAGTGATTTAACATTGCCAAATGAGCTCACATACTTTAAATGATAAAAGCAAATTTGACTACAGTCTCATCTCTCCCACCGTGTGCTGACTGCAAATCTGTTTCAGGTATTTGATGGCTGGAATAAAGAGAAGGGCTCCTTCTATCATGAGTAAACGTTTCAGTCTTTCCAGGACAATCTTTCCAACGTGCTTCTGAAAAAAGCACTTTCCCACATGAAAGCTGCACACTCTTCCTAATGGTCATGTTTCCTTCTGTCTTTGTTGGCTTTATTGTGGGTCTGTTTGGCTTTGGTTTTACGGGAAGGATTTTTGGTCTGTGGGGTTTTGTCGGTGGTGCTTTCTTTTAATTGCTGTCATTGGGGTTTTTCTAATAAAAAATGGTCATGAAACAGAACTTGGCTCCAAAATAAAGCAGGGCTGTGATTCTAGTTTGGCTGCTTGTACAGAGTAAGCAAAATTTAGACTTGGAAGAATTTGGCCTTTTAAAATGGGCTAGAAGTTGGTTATGGTCTCTTTGACGGCAGAATGTGATGGAAATGTAGACGTGGTCCCTTGTGCATTCAGAAGTTTGAGTTATTCTCAGACACTATCTAGGGCAATTTTTGTTTTCAGAAAAAGGATGTGAGAATCCAGTGAAGACTATTTCCAGTTTCCTTCTGATTCATAAGAGTTTGGTCTAAATCTGGAAATTTGAAAGTCGATGCTCTTTCCAAAGATTATAGCTCAGATTCTGTTTGCTATATGAATGTTTTTGACTTGGCTCTTACATTTCAGACCTCAAGAATTCAGAGGGGGGAATTAGTTCTATGGTTTCATTGCATAGCATGCCAAAAAAAACATTTTCCTGTAGCTGTTTGGATGTTCAGTGATATTATTCTGGTATTTTGGGTACTCTTTGTGTTTATGATTCTTAACTCCCGTTTTCACACTCTGCCTTTTCATCTGCCTGTATCATTTTATATATAGAATATCATAGAATATATATAGATATAGAAGGGACCTCAAAGATCATCTAGTTCCAACCCCCTGCCCTATGCAGGGACACCTCCCACTAGTACAGGTCACTCAAGGCCTCCTCCAACCTGGCCTTGAACACCTCCAGGGAGGTTGTGGAGCACAGAATCACCCAACGTGATCAAAGATCACGTTGGGTGATTCTGTGCTCCACAACCTCCCTGGGCAACCTGTGCCAGTGTCTGACCACCCTCACTGCAAACAACTTCCTCCTAAGAACTAAAAACTGAGTCATTCTAAAACTATTTGGCTTTATTTAGTAATTTTTGCAAAACAGTGGTTCTTTATGGTAGAGTAGCTGAGAACAAAGCATGGAAGGGCTGGGCTTAAATCCCCTCTTCTTGCGGGAGGAGTTCAGCCCATATCTTTTCCCTTTGGAAGAGGAACACAACCACCAGGCTGCACAACCTGCTGGGAAGAGCTTATCTCAGTCTCTCATCCTGGAAATTGTTCCTTAACTCAACCTGATATGCACCGAGATGGAAGGAGGAGTGTTAAGACCTGAATTCTTTTGTTTGCGTCAACAGCCAAAAGTGAGGAATGAACTGAGATTTCCTTACCTGCTTCTCAAGTATTTTGAAGGTAGCCTTTTGTTCTGCAGGCAAAGCAAAACATCAGTGGCACCTTCTGTACTGACACCACTGCCATTCCTTTTGCTGAGCTGACAGCACCAGCACTTTCCAATTATTCTCATGAATCCAATTATTCTCATGAACAGAACTCTCTTTTATTTTTTTTTTTCTTTTCTGGAAAGCCTTCTCATTTCCTTGAGGATCTCCATTAGTTCAACAGTGGAGGCTTTGCAAGGAGTAACAAGCTCTGTGTACAACATTGCAGGTGGGAATGACAGGGTTGTAGAGCAAAGTCTGTTTGTGGTCTCTTAAAAGCACACACCACTTAGGTATGAAGCTTGTGTTTGTTTCCTGGAGGTGAGTCCACAGACTGAAGGAAGTTCAAGCACAGATCTCGAGTGGTTCATGCAGCAAAGATGCTTAAATTAGCAGGTTGGTCACTTGATTTTTGTGCTTGAGTCTTCTGTTTGGTGAGGGGGGGATCAACAGTGAAAGCAGCACACCTTCGTGAAGGAAAGCAGCATTTGGTTCTCAAAGGGTGTGAGCAAGGCAGAGGACCACAGAGCTTTGCAAGAACAGTAGACCTTAATGTGTCCACTTGATATATCCTCTTGTCCTGCTACACTATAAAAGCTTGCCTGCTCAGGAGCTCTGTCTCAGGCAATAGGATGACCAGCATCTGGCCTTTAGAAAGAGAATTTTTCATTCATTTTTATCATTTTGATACACGAGCTCCTAACTGTGGCAGCCGTGCTCTGTAGCATAGCTAGAAGAGTGGGAGCAAGTTATTAGGCTTTGATAGTTCTGGAGTCTCTTAACCCTTAAGTACTTGTCAGCTTAAATACTTAGCAGCTTGCCCAGTGACGGGGGCAATGGGTGGAAGTTGAGGCATAGGAGGTTCCATGTGAACCTGAGGAAGCCTCCCTCTCTGGAGATATTCAAGAACCATCTGGATGCATGCAGTGTGATTTGCTCTGGGGGATGCTGCTCTGGCAGTGGGGCTGGACCAGATGAGCTTTCCAGGTCCCTTCCAGCCCCTGACATTCTATGATTCTTATATAGAATTTACATCAGAATTCAGCTGACTACTGTTAAGCAAATGTACACATATGCAGTCAGAAACTTGGTTTCTGGTGAAGCTTGTCACTGTGAACTGTTGTAATACCTTTATGGCCTCTAATTTGGAGTACTTGTTGGTACTTCTCATTTTAAGGACATGAAAAAGTGAAGCTGTGCTCCAGACTGTCTGAATTCTACCTACAATAGGATTAGAATGTTTTAAACCCTACTGAATCCTAGACACTGATCCAGCCTGCTTACTTGGTAAGGCTATTAAATCCATCAGGCATTGAAATTCATTAGATGCCTCCCATGTAGTCTAAGTGTTCCCTAGGCACCTACATTTATCAGGCTGTAGGCACAGAGAAGCCTTTCTGTCTGGGGAATTGAGTGCCCAAAGGTATATTGCAATCTAAGATGAGACAGGAAGGTACCTAAAACAAGAACCCAAATATTAGACCATACAATTATCTGGGTCTGGCTTCATCTCGTGAGGGCAGTAGTGGGTGGGAAATGAATGGGACCTAAGTTTGTGTCCTTGGTGATAAGCAATGTGGCAAAGACATGGTTTAATGGGAAATGTGTAAATAAGTCCTCTTAACCGTGGAACATTTTAACTAGTAAGCTGGGCTTGAACTCTTGCAGCACTTACTCAGCTTCAGTGTGCTGGGCATATTGACATGGTGTCTAAAGAGCTCTTGGTAGAGTGTTCACTAGCTCACTCTTGTGAGACATGACCTCAGCTCTGACCAGGCTGAAGCCAACCTGGCATCCAGATCTTCCACTTCTTTCACACATTTTTATTGCCAACACAGTTCTGTGGAGTGCCACTGTTCTGTGGACTAAGTGAATGGAGCCATCCAAAATTTTCCTTTGCCTACCTTCCTGTGATCCCAGTGAAAAAGATGAAACTCTTCTTTAAGCAGGCTGGGTTGATGATGTCTGGGAATGCCTGAATTCAGTATGTTGGCAGGAAAAAAAAAAAAAGAGAGAGAAATATGTAAGTTAGGAAGACTGGATGTACCTTTTTACAAGTCCTTAAAGGTACTTGAATCTCTCCATTGATTTGTAGAGAAGTTGGAGAAAGGAAATGTGCCTTCCCTCGCCAAACACATTAAAGTGAGGTGATGCAATCTCTAAATTTGAGCAGACTGGATAATACCCTGGAAAACAATGTTCCGTGGCCAGATGGTTGAATGAAAATGGCATGAGTCTCCTGCGGGATGGATATTGCAAGTGGCAGAATTTCACATTCCCTTTGCCAAGGAGAAATTTCATATAATGAACCCTATTGCTGGAGGCAGGACTCACATGTACAACCTTCCCTCAGACTCTACGTGAGCTCCTTTTGTCCAGAAGGTGCCACAGCCTACTTATTCCTTCTGCCCTGCTGCTGATGGACTGTTCTGCTTCAGCAATGCAGCTTGAGAATCATAGAATGGTAAGGTAGGAAGGGACCTCAAGGGTCATCTAGTTTCAACTCCCTGCCGGGGGCAGGGACACCTCCCTCTAGTACAGGTCACTCAAGGCCTCGTCCAACTTGGCCTTGAACCCCTCCAGGGAGGTTGTGGAGCACAGAATCACCCACTGTGATCAAAGATCACATTGGGTGATTCTGTGCTCTACAACCTCCCTGGGCAACCTGTGCCAGTGTCTCCCCACCCTCACTGCAAACAACTTCCTCCTAACATCCAGTCTAAATCTCCCCTCTGCCAGTTCAAACCCATTGCCCCTTGTCCTGTCATTGCAAGACCTTGTAAATAATCCCTCCTCAGCCTTCCTGTAGCCCCCTTCAGATCCTGGAAGGCCACTCCAAGGTCTCCTGGAAGCCTTCTCTTCTCCAGGCTGCAGAGCCCCAACTCTCTCAGCCTGTCCTCATAAAACAAATTGTTTGCATGGATCCAGACAGGTTTTCTGTGTCTCACCACCAGTATTTCGCCATTGATGTTCAGGGACAAAGAGCAGCAGATCTGGATCTGACATGCCTTGCTACATCACACCACCTCCACAAGCCAAGGGCTTTGTTTTGAGGAGCATTCCTAAATAGCTGCTAAGCTTAAGGCATTGTGCTGGTTTGAGGCTAATGGGAGTATTTTAATGAGAAAAAATAGAGGATAGGCTGTGAAAAGCAAACAGTGGTGATGCTTGCTGCACTCATAGGCTTGCTGAGATGTATAAAAACAAGGACACAAACATAGATAAGGGAGAGAGTCTCTCTCTTTGGGAGCTGATGTGTGTCTGCTGGCCTTCTGCTGTGTAACCCAACTAATTCTGCTTCTAACTTTCCTTGCTGATCCTCTAAACTCATCTTGCATGTAAGGCAGACGCTGGGGTAAGGTAGAGGGGTGGGAAGAAGGTGGCAGGGTGGTTGGGAGCCCCTCCTGGGGACTCTGATTTCTGGGAGGGAAATTGTGTTTCTGTATTACCTTTAACTTGTATATGTCTGTAACTATTCCTGTCTATTGTGTATATCTCTGCTTGTACATTGTGCTAAGCTGTAAATAGAGCTTCAGTCCTTAACTTCCAGCTGGCTGAGTCTGGTCTGGGTGATTTTCATGGTGAGGGGTGGGGGGCAAGTAACTCCCAAACCATTACAGGCATAGAGAAGTATTTGCTTAAAAGCATGGCCAGCTTAACAGTGAAGGGGGCTCTCCATTTCACAAGGGTGGAGGAAGGAGGAGGAGTTGTGTGTGTTTGGCAGGTGGGGAGAATGTTTTGGTTTTTCCCATTCTTCCTGTTCTAAGGAACTGGACAACTCATCAAGATTGAATTGTGTAAACCTTTTCCCATCCAACCTGTTGGAAAACTCCCACATGGGCTTCACAAAATACTTCCCCCCCCACCCCAGCAAAGGGTTTGGAGAAAGAGTGTCATAACCTACTGCATGGAGCCTGTTCAGTTCCTTTGGAGTCCTTGGGTATTTGCCAGGGTCACCAAATGCACTCTCACTGGCTCGAGCTGAGCTCACAGCTGCTGCTTTGCTTGCCTGTAAACCATATTTAAATTAAATCTGGTGATTCTTCATATACTGAGGACCTGGTTCTTGTTCTCAAGTTCCTTGAATAGAAGTGATATGTTTTTGGGGTTTTTTTCTTCCCTCTGAATTATGTGCTGCTAAAAGCTTACCTTTTGTCCAGAGTTACCAGAATAGTCCCTGCCCTTCTATAATTCTATGAAGTGTTTCTGAACTGTTTGGGTTGGAAAAGACCTCCAGGGTCATCCAGTCCAACCATCAAGCTGGGACCACCGTGGCCATTAAACCATGTCCCAAAGTGCCATGTCCACACCTTTCTTGGACACCTCTAGGGACTGTGACTCCACCACCTCCCTGGGCAACCTGTTCCAATGCCTGGCCAAATATATGGTTGAAGTTTGTATAATTTCTTCAAACCTAACCCCTGAACACATTTACAAAATATCTTTTTTGTTCCAGCTCCATATAAAAATGCCTTTTTATTCCTAAGAAGGGAGATGTAGATTATAATTAATTTCACTACATAATAACCTCTAACACTTGAAAAAAAATTAATTATACTGAGGATTTTTTTTCATTCTGGGGAAAAAAAAAACAATCTACTACTTATCTGTGTATTCATTTCATTTAGGGGGCTAATTACTCTAACACTTCACATGGAGTTCCTGCATCTTCTTTGAGGTGTGGTCCTGATGTGACATTCTGGAGATACAATACACAAACTCTGACTTTTAGGACATCACTCCTATTTTTCCCCTTCTTTAATGGTGGATATTAACTGAAAGGTTTTACCTCTGCATTTTCAAGGCACTTAATGGCTCTGGTGTAAAACATTTGACATCCCCATTTGCTCCTGCCTGCTCGTTAATGTAAGATTTGGCAAGTTCTGTAGCTTGAGACTGAACTTTACACCTCTTAAAGATTTTTTGTGTCTTTTTATGGTGGTGGAATTTACTTCTGATTACTGGTTAAAATAATTATTTGTCTAGACCCTTAAAAGAATATGTTGCTGCTTTTTTTGACTTCTACAAAGTGCTGGTGATGTTGCTCTGAGCCTTGAAGTAATTCTCTGTGTGATTTCATTTGATCCTTCACCTTTTGAGTTTGGTTTTGGTTTTTTATTTTTAAACAAATAGAGAGTCAGAGAGGGATTATGTAAAAAGTTCATTGAATAGCCAACTCACTTTTATTCCCTGCAGCCTTCTCAGATCTGGTCAATAGCATTTCCAACAAAAATAAATACAAATCTCATCAGGCTGTTGAAGGTGAAGGGGGATGAAAAAGATTGTTTGCTGAAACCCAGTGTATTGAGGAATTGAGTCAGTAGGTCCCAGGGAACTAGTGACAGGATGAGAGGGCATGGTCTGAAGCTGTACCAGGGGAGGTTTAGGTTGGATATTAGGAAGCACTTCCTGATGGAAAGGGTGATTAGGCACTGGAATGGACTGCCCAGGAAGGTGGTGGAGTCACTATGGAATCCTAGATTGTCCATAGAATGGAAGGGAAGTTCATATAGTTCAGCCCTCCCTGCCAGAGCAGCATCACCTAGAACAGATCACACTGGAATGCATTCAGATGGTTCTGGAATATCTCCAGAGAGGGAGACTCCACAACCCACCCTGGGCAGCCTGTTCCAGTGCTCTGTCACCCTCACAGGGAAAAACTCTTCCTCAGGTTCACATGGAACCCCCTATGCCTCAGCTTCTACACAGTGCCCCTTGTCCTACCACTGGGCATCACCCAGCAGAGCCTGGCTCCAGCCTCCTGGCACTCACCCTGCACATATTTATAACCATGACTGAGGTCATTCCTTAGTCTCCTCCTCTCCAAGCACCACAGCCCCAGCTCCCTCAGGCTCTCCTCATAAGGAAGATGTTCAACTTGAATCATTTTTGTGGCTCTGTGCTGGACTCTCTCAAGCAGCTCCTGTCCTTTTTGAGCTGGGGAGCCTAGAACTGGACACAATATTCCATCCCTGGAGGTCTTCAAGAAAAGATTGGATGTGGCATTTGGTGGTGTGGTTTAGCTGATGTGGTGTTGGGTCATAGGCTGGACTTGTTGATCTCAGAGGTCTTTTCCAGCCTCAGTGATACTGTGATGCTCATTTAACCAGCAAGGTTTTGACAGCCCCACCAATATCTTGAGGTGCAAGTGGGTTAGGGTGATGTGAAGCCCCTAGGACTGGGTCCTGCCCAGCCAGGCTGCATGATGCTGGGTCAGGAGGTGTGTGAACATGTCCTGTAATTCAGACCTGTGTAATCTAGGCTAGCTTCATAGCCTTGGGTCAGCTTCATGCTGACTGCAGAAGGACAAGTGATGTTAACCTGGTAAAATGTTGATTTCTCTATAATTTTTGAGCACGATAAATGCTTGGTTAAACAAATACACAGAAATGCTTCCTGTGCTTTGTTTTCTGTAATCCAGAATGATCAGGAGCTGTAATGTCAAAATTGCAGGGTTTATTGTTGACAGCAGTTTGTGACTAGGGTCTCTATTTTTAACTTAATTTGGGAAAATCTGATTAAATGTATACTTCTTTCTCCTTCCCCTGATCTGTGTTCTGAGAAAGATTCCCTACCCAGAAACATTTATCTTTCCAGTGTGAAATTAACCTCTTCTTTAATATTGATTTCACCAGCAGGACAGGAATTGTGAGCTCTGAACGTAGAATCATAGGATGGTAAGGTTGGAAGGGACCTCAAGGATCATCTAGTTCCAACCCCCTGCCATAGGCAGGGACACCTCCCACTAGCACAGGTCACTCAAGGCCTCCTCCAACCTGGCCTTCAACACCTCCAGGGAGGGAGCAGCCACAACCTCCCTGGGCAACCTGTGCCAGTGTCTCACCACCCTCACTGCNTCCGTCAGTGATGTTGATAACATTATTTTAGGGATGCCATACCACTGTTTTTAGATAATTAAGTGACTTTTGGGAAGAAGCAGCAGCTACTGTTCTGTGGTAGCCTGAGAAATTGAGGGTGGGTTTGTTTTTGTTTTTTTTTTTTTTTCCTGTTCTTTATTTAATATAGTAGAGCCATCCTATGGTAGAATTACAGAGACATGGCTCCAGCTGTGCCAGGCAGCTTCTGTAAGCAGAACTAAAATTGCATATAAATGGTTTAATTGCCCTTCACTTTGTAATATTGCAAACTCAAGCTGTGACTAAATTTTGGGGCTTTTTTTTCTTAATCTATAAATATAAGACCAGCATATGTTAATGTTTTATGCATCGCCAGGCTTACTTGTGCTGCAGGTTGTGGGCAGTAAGATAAGGTACAGACCTCAAAAGACCTACTTTTGGTATATATGCAGCTCTCCAAAGCTGGTACTTGACATTATTTTCATACCTAGGATGACTCACTAGATTTTTTTGATTAATGTTTTAAAAGAAGCCAGTGCTCATTAAATACAGAGAAGCTGTTACCAACAGCTACTATAAATGAACTCTAATGGGGGTTATTGAATTTCATTTTACAGATCAGCAACAGCTGGTCCATTCAGAGACTTCCCATTCAGCCTCTTACAGTCACAGGGATTTATTTATATATTTTTATTTTCCTTTTTTTTTAATAATATACAACAGGGAGCCAATTTCAAATTGGTGGTGGTCTCCTGGTGCCACTGGGGATGCTGTAAGAGGCGTGCAAAAATCAAGGGTTATAGAGTCATAGAATGGTAAGGTTGGAAGGGACCTCAAGGATTATCTAGTTCCAACCCCCTGCCATAGGCAGGGACACCTCCCACTAGTACAGGTCACTCAAGGCCTCCTCCAACCTGGCCTTGAACACCTTCAGGGAGGGAGCATCCACAACCTCCCTGGGCAACCTGTGCCAGTGCCTCAATATATATGCCTTATAATAGATGACAGCATCTTACATCACTTCATGGGCTGAGTTTTATTATGTATTCACAAAAAAAAAAGCTGAAATGATGCAACCAAGCTCACCCTTTACAGAGAGAGAGTTTGGGTCCCCCTCTGAAGCAACACCCCCTAGATCAAACAGATCATGTTTTTTTCCTAGTCTCAGGTGGGGAGCATTGTAGTTATTGGTAGGAAGAAATAATGTGTGCATGGCCATGTTTATTTTGGCAGGAAATTATTGTGACTGCTGCTCTAATTTAATTTCCTGCTGAAGGGAAAGGAGGAGGAGACAGCCAGCCACAGTTTTTCTCTTTTAGTGTTCACTTAAGGTTGAATGTGTATTCAACCGTGGAACCTCATATTGCTGTATCTGCAAAAACCTGCTCAAAGTCTATGAAACTATGAATTTCAGAGCCCAGAAGACATTATTATTCATTCAGCATAATGGATAGATTGTGATTGCTTATGCTAAATAACCTAGACATCAGCCAGAGACTATCACAGAGTTAACAGAATGAGTGTAGCAAGCATAATATACTGCTTCTATAATGGACAAGCATATGTTTTTCACTTTTATTGCTCAATGAGAAAAGCACATTTAGTTTATCCTACTCTGTTTAGGGGCTGAGATAAAAGCCTATGCATTTTTCATGGGAAGAGGCAAACACCTGAGCAAATCATGGCAACGTAGCAACTGGGGAGGAGGTTTCGATCTGTAGTTTAACAGTGACCCTAAGGGCTCAAACTCCTCCAAGGAATCATACATTTTGCATACACTACTGTTCTGTTTTTTCACCTCCACATCTCCAATACCATATTTCAACAGCAGTGTGCTACTGCTGCTAAAATGAAAGACTCTGCAACAGGAATGCAGCTGCTGGTATTAATAATATGATTTGCAATTGCAGGCTGTGGTTCATGCATCTCATGGTCATTGAATCATAGAAACATTTTGATTGGTGGAGACCTTTAAGAGCATCAAGTCCAACCATTATCTAACTCTGCCAAGCCTGGTGCTAAATCATGTCCCTTAGCTGTGTCTAAAGAGTGACAGCAGAATGGGAATTCAGTTTAGACAGACCTTTAGTGCTGTCTTACTTCAGTGAGTCTGGGCTGATTTTTCTTAGTGTTTTCCTTTCTTCTTTTTGAGTCATTTTTCTTCCTCTTTTTGTTGTGCTTTCAAAAACAAGACATTACAGGTGAGTTTTTTTTAAAAGGTGAGACTGCTAACTAGGTCCCCCTGCTAGTCCCATGTGTGGTTCAGCAGCTACTCTAAAGCACCTGCAGCCTTAATATTGCTGCTTATTCTAAATCACAACTCAGAATGGACAAGCTTTTTGCCCTTAAAACTGTGTCTCTCTGCAGAATTGTGAGATCATAAAAGGAATAAAGCCACGAGAAACTGATTATGCTTGAGAGGAGGCCATCATTCTACATTCTTGTAGACCACCCTGCAAGAGGCAGACTTGTGCTGTGCTTCTCTCAGTTGTATTTATGCAAAAACTTTGCTAGGAAAGCCATCTCCAGTGCTTTCAGTGAGGAGGCTAACTACCACTAAGTGTTTCCCTGCAAAAAAGCACTCTTCAGATGGTTTTTTTTTTTACTCTGAATATTGAAGGCTCTTTAGATACTGTCCAGTTGGAGTGTACATCACTCTCATTTTGCACTCTAGATGCTCATACAATTGTAGAAGGGCTCAGATTGGAAGGGCCCTTAGAGGTCATCAATCCAACTTCCCTGCCCTGGGCAAGGATGCCTCTCAACTAGACTCAGCTGCTCAAGGCCTTGTCCAACCTGGCCTTAGGGAGGAGGCATCCACAACCACCCTGGGCAGCCTATTCTGGAGTCTCACCACCCTTGTACCGAAGAACTCCTTCCTAAGCTCCAGTCTCACCCTCCTCTCCCTCAGCTAGTTGTGAGACTCCCAGCACGTGGCAGAGCAAAGTGATTGTAGGAAACACTTCATCTTTGCAAACTGCCATTTTAAGCTGACTGCCACTTCCTTGTGCATTGTATGTGCAACATCCTGCATCTCTTTCCAGAAGAGGTGATATTTCAGGGTCAAATTAGCTGGCAAATGTAGCACATAATTATGCTGCAAAATTAGTCTTGATTAAAAAGTGACCAGATGAGATTAAAAGTCTCTAGTGAAGGAAGCAGCAGGACACCACAATTTATAAAGAATGGATGTTTCGGTTCAATTTGCCTTGGAGTGCAAATACTGAGCTTGGATCCTGACTGAGGAATAAAACTTCTTCCTGCTCCTCTGCTACAGCAGCTGTTGAGAGCCTCTGAGTACCACATGCAGCAAATGTCTGATAACACAAAGTTTCATCCTGAAGTGCTTGTTCCTGGGGGCAGAATTCTCTGATTCAGAATGTGCTGTGTTTGATGAAATCTTCCACAAAACCAAAGCAGAGTTCAAAAGAGGAGCATCTATTTCCCTGACAGCATCAGCAGTGAGTCTGATAGAAAAGTCACTTTTACCAAGTAGCTGCAAGGCTCAAGAGGATTTTGGTGCTCTGGAAATATTGAAACATTTGCATTTAGTCCCATTTTGACCAAAATGAGACTCAATAACAACAGGGGGGAAAAAAGTAAAAGTCCTTTTTCTGCTGTCAGGGAGTCCTACTTGACAAGCAGCTCTGTCTGCATCTCATGTGCTGGAGATGACACTCTGATGGTGATGTGCAGGGAGTTTCCAGAGAGCAGCTGGCCTCAGCATTAGGCTTCCCTTTGAGGTCCACCTGTGTCACCTCCTGCTACTTGTGAGACTTGCTGATTTCTTGAAGGCTTTTTTTTGTCTTGTGGAGGCAGCAGTTGCTAGTGAACTGAATGCTTTGACTGACACAGTAATAGAAACCAGAGTTGGTAGGAAACAGATATTTCCAATCTGTGTGCAATTACAGCATTTGGAGAGTAGGTTAGTGGCAGATCTGTGCTAATGTGAGATGGAAGGAAGCCCCAAAATTTCAGCTTCTCATGAGACAGGCTTTCCTTTCTCCAATCATTGATTGTCTCCAGCAGAAGCACTGATGCCTTTGGTTTTCTATCAATGCAACATCCCATGTGAAATGTAACCTAATTAGTATTAAAGCTCAGCAGCTTTAACAGCATGAATCAAATACTATCCACATTTTACTTTTGGTTTTCTTCCCTTGAAAAGCAATTTGTCAGTCACCAGAATTCCACAAAAGAGATGATTTATTTTTTTTAGAATCATAGAATGGTAAGTTTGCAAGGGACCTCAAAGATCATCTAGTTCCAGCCCCCTGCCCAGTTCAAACCCACTGCCCCTTGTCCTGTCATTACAGGACCTTGTCAATAATCCCTCCCTAGCCTTCCTGTAGCCCCCTTCAGATACTGGAAGGCTACTCTNCTGCTTTTTCAAAGGAAAACTCTATTGCCTCACCATACAAAAAAACCAAACAAAACACTTTCTTGGCAGTTGAGAGCCAACCTTCCAAGTGCTGAAGCCAAGGTTTCTGTTTAATATGCCTGGTGTTTGATTTAATGAAGATTTTAGAAACCCAAATGAATGTATTTATGGGTAGATACTGTCAAGAAATGGAATGTTGGCAGGAGCATTAATGAGCCTTGTCACTGCTACCAAGCAGCAAACAAGTAAGATCTCCATGAGGGGAATAATCCCTGTGAAAATGCAATCAGTTTGCATTGGCACTGTTGTCCTGCTACTGCTTTGGTGTATCAGGGACACCTGTGGGAAGGTTGTAGGTATGGGGACAGTAAACATAAGCAGTGCACAACTGGTGGTGCAGGACCTCAAGAGTAAAGGATGCCTACTCCTTGTTTTCTAAGGCTTGACAGGATATAGAAGAGGATGGGGAGTGCAAATAAAAGAAAAAGGAGGTTCTACTGAGGTGGATGTTGGTCTCTTCTCCCAAGTAACTAGCAGTAGGACAAGAGCAAATGGCCTCAAGTTGAGCCAGGGCAGGTTTAGGTTGGATATTAGGAAAAAATTCTCTGCTGGGTGAGTGGTCAAACGTTGGAACAGGCTGCCCAGGGAGGTGGTGGAGTCACCATCCCTAGAGATGTTCAAAGAAGATGTAGACATGGCACTTTGGGATGTGGTTTAGTGGTGAGCTCGGCAGCATTAGGTGAGTGGTTTGACTTGATCTTGGAGGTCTTTTCCAGCCCTAACGATGAGCTATGATTTTATACAAAGTAACTGGAGGGAATAAGGAAGAATTCTTGATGATACAGGAGTGGGGACCCTTCCTGAGGACCAAAGAGACTGCAGTTGGAGGGGATGCATAAGAGACAGTGGGAGACACTGCGTACCCTGAAAAGGGAGAACAGTCTCCTACAGTGTTGAATGCTTAGCCTATAGCATGGCATTGAGAAGCTCTTAAATTAACTTTCTCTGACAAGGCAAATGACCCATTTCTGTCTGGCAGAGGATGGAAAATAGAATCCATGATGTTAGAAGTGTGTCCTAGGAATTCTTTGGTTCTTAAGCACATATGGTGCCCTGCCCTTCAGTGCGCAAGCTGTGTCTGGTGCCAGCTCTGCAGGAGCAGGAGCTCTCTGTGGCTCCAGGGGCAGACATGCCCAGATGGAGCAGTGCTTAGTAGAATCGTAGAGTGGCTTGAGTGGGTAGGAACCTTAAAGATCATCCAGTTCCAACTTCCCTGCTGTGGGCAGGGACACCTCCCACAAGACCAGGTTGCTCAAAGACTCATCCAGTCTGGTCTTAAACACCTCCAGGGATGAGGCATCCAGAACTTCTCTGGGTGACCCATTCCAGTGCTCAACTGCTCTAAGACAGGTGCCAAATACACATTAGACTAAGGATGCTATCCCAGTCTGATAGAATAAAGGTCAGTAGTGATTGGGTTCCCCTAACACCCTCAGGCTTGTTTGGTTTTCTTTTCTTGTATTTTTTATTTTCTTTTTTCCTTTCCTGTTTTTCCTTTTATTTTTTTTTCTGTTCCTGTTTAAAAGAATGTAATATTTTTGTTTTCTCCTCACTGCAGTACTACTCTGTGATTTAATTAGATGGTTGCAAACTATTCTAAAGTATAAATGACTTTTCAACAGCTAGCTTGACAAAATTTCTTCCAAGTTGCAGATGACTCTGACATGTCCAGGGTTTAACATCAGTGAAGTCCAATGCATGGTGATAACTTAGCCCTGTGCAGTAATGGTTCCCTGGCTGGGGTCCTCCACTGCTGTGATTTGCTGTGACCTTTCTGCTGTTCCCATCCATGCAGGGGATGGTGCATCCGTGCACCAGCTGGTGCATAATCACTTTCAGATCGGTTTCTGTGAGGTCCCTGAGCCGTTAGTACAACCCCAGGCAGATGCCTGCTCTGGTTTTGCAGGCAGTGTGGTGGCAGTGTGCATGCACCAGCTGAGAAGCCTTTGCTCTCAGCCACATTTGTTACCTTAGAGACACAGCCCCAGAGCAAGATCTCTTGGTACCATTCTTCCCTTGTGCCCTTCTCCCCAGGGGAGCAGTGCAGAAAGAGGGAGCTGTTAGAAATGCCACAGAGGGGGAAAAAAAATCATCCTGATAGGAGCCTGCCAGCTTAAAAAGAAGCCCTCAGAACAAGCAAACAAACAGAAGTTCACAAAAAGTAAACTGCTGCAGTGAAGTGCAGAGTTGATTTCCTGAGGTAGTCTGAATGCTGTAGAAGAGTGCTACTGAGTCACGTAGCCAGACCTAGAGGCATTTGGGACTTATGCTTGTGCTCAGGTGCAGATCTGTTACCCCTGAAGGGAGGTCTTTGACCTGTAAGTGCCCAGGGAGCATTGACGTTTGCTGTGTTAGAAGGCAGCTGTGCTGGAGTCTTCACAAACATTTGGGCTAAAGTCTCTAAGTGCTATTTTTTTAAGTCAATTTCATAAGTACTTCACCAAGTATTTGTTACAGCGTTTCAGGAGCCTTATTTTCACAGAGTCAGAGAATCAGTTTGGCTGGAAGAGACTATCACTGTGATCAGCCATTAACCCAGCACTGCCAGGTCACCACTAAACCATGTCCCTCAGCACCACATCTGTATGGCTTTTAAATCCTTCCAAGGCTGAGACTTCACCACTGCTCTGGACAGCCTCTTCTGGGGCTTGGCAGTGATTTCAGTGAAGAAGTTTCCTAGCAGCCACTCTGAACCTTCTCTACTGCAGCTTGATGCTCTTCTCTCTTGTCCTGTCACTTATTATCTGGGAGGAGAGGCTGACCCCCACTTCACTCTAACCTCCTTTCAGGGTGTTGTAGAGAGTGAGAAGGTCTCCCCTCAGCTGCTTTTTCTCCAGGCTAAACAAACCCAGTTCCCTCAGCTGCTCCTCACAAGACTCGTGCCTCAGACCTTTCAGAAATACATCCAATAGCTTTGTCTTCTTTGATTGAAGGGAATTGCAATCTGCTTGCAGAATATTTTGCAAGGTAAGCATGGGGCTGAATTGTGCCCTAAAATGATGCTCTGGTAATCACAGTCAAGGGAAAAAAAAAAATTCCTCTCAAGGAAAGAAGTACAAGAATAACATTAACCTTAAGGAAGAGCTGAATGCCTGATAACCAGTTCAGTAGGTGTGGGTGATGGAAGGCAGCTACTGTTCTTGGCACTGAAGTGCTTCCAGATTGCTTCACATCATGAAAACTCTGCAGAGGGCTGGGAGCATGGCAATGACCCTCAAGCCTTTCTGCATGCAAAGTTCCAAAGCTTCTGGTAGTTCATATGGTTTGGTTTGGGCTTTTTTGGGGTGGTGTTATTTTTCAGCTTTTTGGGGGGTTTTTTTGCCTTTTTTTTAAACTGATTTTTCTCTTAGTCACTGCATAGGAAGGTAAAATACAAGGAGGGAGGAAGTCGTAATAGGTTATTTGCTTTTCCTTTATTTTAAGTTTCATTTTGTATTCCTCCTTCCTTTACAGCCTCTGTTAGCAACATTTCCTGCTCAGTACTCACCTTCCATTAACTGTCTTTATTGCTAAAACTGGGCTGATGGGAGGGCCAAAGCACTGCCATGTGATTATCCTTACCATGCCTCATCCCTGGCATAGCTTTGGCATGGGCCAGTGCTTGCTGCCATAGCAAATTGGAGATAGACTTGGCCATGACTGCTTACTAGTGCATTCCTGTGATGGTTTGGAAGTTACCTGCTCTCCCCCACACTAAGAAAAAATCCCCGAGACTAGACTCAGCCAGCTGGAAGTTAAGGACTGAAGCTCTATTTACAGCTTAGCACAATGTACAAGCAGAGATATACACAATAGACAGGAATAGTTACAGACATATACAAGTTAAAGGTAATACAGAAACACAATCCCCCTCCCAGAAATCAGAGTCCCCAGGAGGGGCTCCCAACCACCCTTCCAACTTCTTCCCACCCCTCTTGCCTTATCCCAGGGTCTGCCTTACATGCAAGGTGAGTTTGGAGGATCAGCAAGGGGGTTAGAAGCAGAGTGGTTAGTTAGGTTACCCAGCAGAGAGGCCAGCAGACACAGCAGCTCCCAGAGAGAGACTCTCTCTATCTATCTTTGTGTCCTTGTTTTTATACATCTCAGCAAGCCTATGGGTGCAGCAGACATCACCATTGTTTGCTTTTCACAGCTTAGCATCTAATTTTTCTCATTAAAATATTCCAATTAGCCTCAAATCTGCACAGATCCCAAAGGATGGTTGATACATAGGGTCTCAGAGCAGATAATTGACTACTACAGTTGTAGCCACAGGTTCTTTGAAATGAAGCAGGGAAATGTTTCTAGACCTCCCAGTACTTCAGCTGGGTGGCTCAGCCATGCTCTCACACTGTGCAGTGGTGATACAGAGCTGGCTGTAACGAGGTAGAATCATAGAATGGTAAGGTTGGAAGGGACCTCAAAGATCATCTAGTTCCAACCCCCTGCCATAGGCAGGGACACCTCCCACTAGCACAGGTCACTCAAGGCCTCCTCCAACCTGGCCTTGAACACCTCCAGAGAGGGAGCAGCCACAACCTCCCTGGGCAACCTGTGCCAGTGTCTCACCACCCTCACTGCAAACAACTTCCTCCTAACATCCACTTTCAATCTCCCCTCTGCCAGTTTAAACCCATTGCCCCTTGTCCTGTCATTGCAAGCCCTTGTCAATAGTCCCTCCCCAGCCTTCCTGTAGCCCCCTTCAGATCCTGGAAGGCTACTCCAAGGTGTCCTGGAAGCCTTCTCTTCTCCAGGCTGCAGAGCCCCAACTCTTGTAGCCTGTCCTCACAGCAGAGCTGCTGCAGCCCTCTGAGCATCTTGGTGGCCTCTGGACCCACTCCAACACTTCCATGTCCTTCCTGTGCTGGGGGCTCCAGAACTGTAAACAGTACTGCAGATGGGGTCTGAGGAGAGCGGAGCAAAGATGATGACCATGCAGTGTCTTTGATTTTCTCCTCTGAGCACTTCTTGCTGGAATATTGGCCTGAGCCAAGCTTCTAACAGAGTGGAAACACATGAGTCACTGTGTTGTTTAGTTGGGTCAATAGATAATGGGTTCCCCTGTTCAGCAGTTGTATTATTGAAGAGGCTTTTGGTTATGGATTTTTCTCAGTCCTATGATTTCTGTGAAAATAAAGTCCTGGAGAACAGCTTCTTCAAAGAAAAGTATTTTTCCATGTCATACTGTAATGAACAGGTCAAAAGGCAAATTTTAAATATCTAATTTTTCACTTAAATCTGCCATTTTTCTCCCAGACTTAAGTAGCTTTGGCTTAGCCTTGATCCTCTGCAGCTTTTCAAGATCTCCTGATCCTGACCTTGTAACTGCTTTCTGCTTTTTGGACTTTTATTTGAGGAGCATCTACCCCTCAAATTGTCCAGATTTCAATTAGCAAGATACTCATGTCACCAACCTAGCTGCACAAGACTGACAATCATTTCTGGGAAGCCATCATCTTGGTTTTCAGAGAATTAGCTGCTCAGGCTTGCTGAAGACATGAACTTTCTGGTTGTACAGATGAAAGCTGCATTTAGCTCTCAATTTCTCTGTTCTTTAAATGTCAACACAATAACTCCCAACCATATAACAATATGTTTGGTTTTTGGGGTTGGTTTTTTGTAGCCTATACACTAAAACACTCAAACTCCAAAGGTATCAGTATGCTCCATCATCACTTTTGTCTCTCAGGAGGGTTTGCTTGATTTTTTTATTTTCATTTGGTTATTACTCTGCATGCAACCTTTTGTAATTCTCCCTCCTTCATTAGAACTCTGCTGCTGCTGAAGGTAGTCAGTTCCTACTGAGTGCCATTTTCAGCAACAGTTTCCCAGGCTTCACAGAGTCATAGAATGGTTTTCATTGGAAAAGCCCTCTAAGATCAAGTCCAATCATTGGTCTAAGACTACCATGGCCATTAAACCATGGCCTGAAGTGCCATGTCCACACCTTTCTTGAACATCTCCAAGGACAGTGCCCACCACCTGCCTAGGAGGAGGCTCAGGGCAGACCTTATTGCTCTCTATAACTACCTGAAGGGAGGATGTAGGCCAGGTGGGGTTGGGCTCTTCTCCCAGGCAACCAGCAACAGGAGGAGGGGACACAGTCTCAAGTTGTGCCAGGAAAGGTTCAGGCTGGATGTAAGGAAGGAGTTCTTCACAACAAGAGTGATTGGCATTGGAATGGGCTGCCTGGGAAAGTGGTGGAGTCCCCATCCCTGGAGGTGTTTAAAAGGAATCTGGATGGGGCACTTGGTGCCAGGGTTTAGTTAATTAGAAGGGTTAGGTGATAGGTGGGACTCAACAATCCTAGAAGTCTTTTCCAACCTGGTTAATTCTGTGACCTATTCAATGCCTGACCACTCTTTCAGGAAAGAATTTTTTTCCTAATATCTAATCTAAACCTCCCCTGGCACAATTTCAGGCCATTTCCTCTTCTCCTGTCACCTGATGCTAGAGAAAAGAGGCTGACCCTCCCCCAGAGGGCAGATGCAGGAATGCTGAGAAGCAGTCTGTGCTGCTTCCCATAAGAGTGTCCCAGGAGTGTTGTGCTGATCTCCAAAGGTTGCCCATGGAGCATGACTGGTCTGCAATCTTGTGCTGTAGCCACAAAACATTACTCAGCAGCCACTCTGCCAGGCATAGCATTTATTAACCCAGAGAGCTATAGCTCCCAAACTGGAGCCACACTGCAGCTATGGCTCGGCAGTTCCAGCTTGGTGATTCTGAAGCAGGCGATGCACATTGTGCAAGCCTCTTGCACCAGCCTGTGAGGGGGATGGTGATGTGGGGCACAGGTTGAATTGTGTTAGGGTGGTGCTCATGATGAAATCTTGCCTGAGAATTTCTGATACTGCAGAGTGTCCCCTATCTAGGGTTTGGATGCTAGGTAGAGCTTCACACTGGCAGTTGGGAGTTGGTTTGGTTTCTAAACTTACAGCACTATTTGTGTTTTCACAGAATGCCAGGTTGGAAGGGACCCCAAAGACCATGTGGTCCAACCTTTCTAGGTGATAGTGGAGCTGAAATGAGGTGGCCCAGCACCCTGCCTTGTCTATAGAATGGTTTTCCAGTCAGACAAACCTTTTTACTTTTTTTTTTTTTACCCAAACTGATCAAGATTTCAGTGACTAAAATCATGGCAAAGCTTCCCAGAAATGGATTTGTCTGTTTAAGATTCAGATTTTGGTCTATAAATAGAATAAAGGATGGCACTGAACATAATGAAGAGTGCACATAACGTCACATATTTAATATGATAATGGTGCTGCAAATGGATAATTGAGGACTGGCAACATGAATCATTTAGAAATATGCTCTCAGTTCTATGAATATTCATGTGGGCTCTTATAAAGGCAGTGCCAATTAACAGGGGCACCTGGGCTCCAGTATAAATGTGTTTGTGGGTATCTAGGACAAGAGCATTCTTCCTTCTTCCTCTTTTAATGACTTCCTAAATGAGTCCCAGGTTAGGAGATAAGCTGCTCCTTGTGGAGAGCTACACTAGGAAAATATTTGCTGTGCTCTCTAGTAGTAAATCTGACTGCCCAGCCATAGGAGTCTGATTTGCTTACTTATTTATGAGGGCTGGACCCTTTGACTCTGGATGCAGCTTAGAGAACTCAGCCACTGTGACCATCAAGATAAAATTAACAGTAGATAGTCTGAGCCTCACTTGAGGAAGTTGAGACTAAGCTTGAAAATATCTGACTCCTTCAGGTCTGTTTACACTATGGGGAAACAAAGCAGGTGTGCACTCAGGATAGAAGTTTTCTGAGTCCAAAAAGAACCCCTAAGATATTCATATGTCAGCCTGGCAGTCTAAGCCCCAAATTCCTCTATGATTAACTAGTTAGAGCTCCTGTCAGCAGGCTTGTCAGATGTGTGTTAATATATGGTGCTTTGGTGGAGCTATTTAGGCTTTGCTACTTACTAAACTGTAAAGGATTTGTTTCTCAGTGGTCAGATGTCATCTTTGATCCAGGAAGATTTAGCTTAAAGACCTTTTCCTCTGTTTTTTGGCAAGCAATCAAATCCAGCTTTCTTCCATAGTCTTCTGAGTAACATATCAAGATTATCAGGATTTCTCGTACCTCACTTTTTTTCCCCACTGCCTTTATTGAACCAACCCCCCTTCCTCCCCCCCCACCCCAAGATTCTTGTTCTGCAAAAGTGTATCAGCTGGAAATTCATGTTGCAAGTAAGAAACAAATCAATTCAAGTAATGTGTATGTGTTTTGGCAGTTCAGCAGTATTCCCTGCTAACACGTCTGTGCAAATTTCCCAAGGATGTGCTTCTTGGTCAGGAGCTGAATGTATTAAATGGGATGGGATCTGGTTTGGAGTGCTGCCTTACTCAAGGATTTGGAAGAGGGCCTCAAAATGCCATGCCTTTCCTCTCCTGTCTTGCCTCTTGATGTATTCCTGTACTGCCCCATGGTGTGTTTTAGTTTTCTTAAGGCAAAATGGGAAGTGGTGCATTCTGTGGCAAATTATTTGACCTTATTAGGTCTACAGCACTTGAGTCTCCTCCTACCTAGGAATATCCCAGCTTGATTGTCAAATTCCCCTCTTGCTCACTGCCCTTCTGAAAGGGTTCAAATTCAAGGTCTCAGTTTTAGCACACTTTAAGCAGCAGTTTTAATTCCCAAATACTTTTTTCACTTGTGGCATTTTGTCCTTTCACATTCCGATGTTTCACCTTCTGATGTTAGAGGTGTAAACTACATATGGCCTGAATGCTTTGAATGTCCTTCCATAGGGCAAAATGTGATTGAAATGTGTTGAAATAACCTAATTTTCTTTCTGGAGGCCTTTGGAAAACCTTTCTGGGAGTTTGGAAAAGGGATGTGATCCAAAAGGCAGAAACAGAAGTCTCTCTGGATGTATGGAAATGCACAGATTGTCCCTCTGGCTGTTCAGCAGAGTCCTTTCCTTGTGCCACAGGGTTGGCAACCTACTCATTGCTTCTACAGAGTCCTCCTTCCTTTAAGTAGAGGTGGTGGGTCCAGCTACAGGGGAAGAGTAGACGCTAGTGTATAAAGTCAGTGTAGCAGGGATAATACTCAGAGGGACCTGGACAGGCTGCAGAGGTGTGCCCAAGCCAGCCTCACGACATTCAACAAGGCCAAGTGCAAGCTCCTGCACCTGGGTAGGCACAATCCCAAGCACAGCTCCAGGCTGGGTGGTGAATGGCTGAGAGCAGCCCTGAGGTAAAGGCCCTGGGGGTCTGGGGTGATGAAAAGCTCAAGATGAGGCTGCAGTGTGAGTGCAGCCCAGACAGCAACTGTGTGCTGGGCTGCAGCAGGGCAAGGAAGGGGATTCTGCCCCTTTGCTCTGCTCTCCTCAGACCCCACCTGCAGTCCTTTGTGCAGTTCTGGAGCCCCCAGCACAGGAAGGACATGGAAGTGTTGAAACCAGTCCAGAGGAGGCCACCAAGATGCTGAGAGGGCTGCAGCAGCTCTGCTGTGAGGACAGGCTACAAGAGTTGGGGCTCTGCAGCCTGGAGAAGAGAAGGCTTCCAGGAGACCTTAGAGTAGCCTTCCAGGATCTGAAAGGGGCTACAGGAAGGCTGTGGAGGGACTATTGACAAGGGCTTGCAATGACAGGACAAGGGGCAATGGATTTGAACTGTCAGACGGGTGATTTAGACTGGATGTTAGGAGGAAGTTGTTTGCAGTGAGGGTGGTGAGACACTGGCACAGGTTGCCCAGGGAGGTTGTGGCTGCTCCTTCCCTGGAGGGGTTCAAGGCCTTGAGTGACCTGTGCTAGTGGGAGGTGTCCCTGCCTATGCCAGGGGGTTGGAACTAGATGATCTTTGAGGTCTCTTCCAATCTTACCATTCTATGATTCTATTTCTTTGGCTGGCACTATGTGTTTCTAGCTAATGAATGACTTTAAATTGTCAGGAGCTGTAACTAAGCTTATTTACAGCTCAAATGATTTTTTTTTTCAATCTGGTTTGTTTTGTTGTCATGAGTGCCATTATTTTTTTTTTGTTATTATGAGTGGCATTATTGCCTTCTCTAGCCTTAGATGAATGATCAGCAGCTTAGGAAGTGAAAGCAGTGTACATTCATATTCAGAAAAGGAAACAAGCTGGTGGGTGATGTATGGCTGCTGACAATTAAAATAAAGATTTTAAACATTTCTTATTAAAAAGATATATCCAGTTTGTAAGCCCCAGCTGCTCATGTGGAGTCTGTAATTCACTTCAGCAGCAGACAATAAAAACTGGTGTAAATAAATCATGGAATCACAGAGTTGGTTGGGTTGGAAGAGACCTTTAAGATTATCAAGTCCAACTATCAACCTAGCACTGCCAGGCCACCACTAAACCATGTCCCTCAGCACCACATCTACACAGCTTCTAAACACTTCCAAGGATGGGGATTCCACCACTGCCCTGGGCAGCCTGTGCTGGGGCTTCACAACCCTTTCAGTGAAGAAATCTTTCCTAATGTCCAACCTAAACCTCCCCTGGCACAACTTGAGGACGTTTCCTCTTGCTTTATTGCCTGTTACTTGAGAGAACAAATTGATACTCACCTGGCTCCAGCCTTCTTTCAGGTGGTTGTAGAGAGCCAGAAGGTCTCCCCTGAGCCCTCTTTTCTCCAGTTGAAGCAACCTCTGTTTGCTCAGCTGCTCCTGGTAAGATTTGTGCTCTAGGCAAGGAGAGATCAGATGATACAAGGTTGGAGTGGGATGTCAGAGATGTGGGGTCTGTTTCTAACCCTGATGCCAGCTTGAGCTGGCATTTGAGTCTCTCTCACTTTGTGCTTTCTGTCTGCCATGTGCAAGCCCTTTTGGAGTGCAGTTTTTCCATTGCAGTTTTGAAAAAGCAATGAGATGGATCAGTTTCTCTCAGCATCAGTGGATGTTAAAGCAATACAAAATTTACACCCCACACCTATTATGCAAATTCATCCTACAACACCAGATCAAGACTGAAAGATACAGCTCGAGTACAGTTAAATATTAATTATTACATATGGCAACTTCTCTAATTGAAGTGGCACAATGTTCTTTAAATGTTTCCATTGACTCACATACAAAAGGACTTGTCAGGAAGCTGATTCTCCCATCTGCAAGATGTTTCAGGACTGCAGTAGCTCTTTCATTTAGTGTAAGCATTGCACTGTTGGGTTTTTTTTTTTGTTTTTGTTTTTTTTTCCAATACATCTCTCCCACAATGTTATCTGAATGTCTGTGTCTGCTTTCCATCTGAGATCTGAGGGGGATGCAGCACCTCTGACACAAGGACAGTTCCAATTCTGGAGGTCTAGCTCTGGAGCTCCTGTTACAAGATGGCTATGGAGGTACTGGAAGGTGTCCAGAGAAGGGCCATGAAGATGTGCAGAGGGCTGCAGCTACTCTGCTGTGAGGAGAGACTGAGGGAGTTGAGGCTGTTCAGGCTGGAGAGGAGAAGGCTCCCAAGTGACCTTCTTGTGGCCTTTCAATGTTTTAAGGGGGCTGCAAGAAAACTGGGGAAGGACATTTTAGGATGTCAGGCAGTGATAGGACTGGGGGGGATGGAACAAAGCTAGAAATGGGGAGATGCAGACTGGATGGTAGGAAGAAGTTCTTCCCCATGAAGGTGGTGAGAGCCTGGAAGGGGTTGCCCAGGGAGGTGGTGGAAGCCTCATGCCTGGAGGTGTTTAAGGCCAGGCTGGATGAGGCTGTGGCCAGCCTGATCTAGTGTGAGGTGTCCCTGGGCATGGCAGGGGGGTTGGAACTAGATGACCCTTGTGGTCCCTTCCAATCCTGACTGATTCTGTGATTCTATGACAGGCTGAGAGAGCTGAGGTTGTTCAACTTGGAGAGGACTCTGCAGAGACCTTATAGCAGCCTTCCAGTACTTGAAGGGGGCTACAAGAAGGATGGAGAGACACTGTTTACAAAGGCCTGAGGTGATACAACAAGGAGCAATGGTTTGAAATTAGAGAAGAGGAGATTGAGATTGGATGTTAGGAACAGGTTCTTTACTATGAGGATGGTGGAACACTGAAACAGGTTGCCCAGGGAGGGGGTTTGGGCTCCCCATCCCTGGAGACATTCAAAGTAAGGTTTGACAGGGCTCTGAGCAACGTGATCTAGTTGAGGATGCCCCTGCTGACTGCAGGGGTGATTGGACTGGATGACCTTCAGAGGTCCCTTCCAACCCAGACCACTCTATAATTCTATGAACCAATAGTGCCCTGATTAAAGAGAACTTCTGGGCAAGCTAACTTCTTGACTTTCATCTCTCTGTTTTCTCATTCCCACTGTGGAATACTTTATTTCAAAGTCTTAAAATGGAGCATACATATCTGGGGGCTAGATGTGGTTGTGGAGTGTAGAACCTGTTCCACTTCTCCACTCGGTCATTGGAACCTCTGGGAAGAACAGTCACAGACTCACTCTTGTTCCAGTCAGCACTGTCTATTTCATTCCTCCAGCTGGTCATGAAATCTTAAAAGGAGACTGAGATGGTGCAAAATGATGCTAAAATGTGCATCCACCCATGAAAAAGATTGATAGATGTAGGCACCCAAAAATGCTTAGCATATCTTTGAGAAACACACATGGGATAGACTTCTGGGCTTCACAGTTGAATTTGGCAGCATTTCAGGTTTTATTTCAATTAGTGAAGCCTTTTTTTTTTTTTTTCCTCCTCTAGCCCTCATAAAAGTGAAGCAGTTATCCTGTGTGAGAAGCCAGAGCCAGGGGAGCAGTCTTGCCCACAATGACACAGCAGATGCAAATCTGAGGCTCAACCCTGCGCCTGCCTCGGCTCCAGAACTGGCTTTAGCTATTAATATATGGCTTAACTAATGTTGCTGAAACAGCAGCATTATCCATGACTAAGGAGCAGAGTAGGAGTGTAGAAAATTAAGGCCCAGCATGGCTGTTCAGTGACAGGCAGCAAGTCCCCACGCAGATGATGTGGGTCTGTAAATCCCAGTTGCAGGCAGGAGTTGTATCAGTAAGGCACACACCTAGGGTGATGTGATGTGATGTGCTGTATTTGGGTGCTTGTGAGCAGTCACACTCAGAAATGGCTTTTGGCTGCTGCCAACGAGTGCAGTGTTCTGAATACTCCCACAACATAAGAAAAACTGGGGTAGTTTAGGCCATGAGTACCCAGCATCAAAAATGGCAGTTAAATAGGCAATGATCACAAAACAACATCAGCAATTAAGACAGGACTTTGTCCTCTTTTCTTCCTTCCAAGCTCACTGAAAGGGAATGATGAAAAACATTTCCAGTCCAGCATCAAACTGAGGCTGCTTGGTGTAACCACTTTGAGGCCAGATTTGCTCAGGTGAAATGATTGAATGCAGAAGAGCTCAGGAGAGGGCGAGGGAGGGAGAAAAAAAATTTAAATTTCTATATATAAGTATATATTAATATTATGGTTATTAATATATATCACATTATCATATATTATCATGTTATAATATATAAAAATATTATAATATGTAATACATTATATATAGAATATAATATGATATTATGTAATATAATATATAATATCATATGTATAATGTAATAATATGATAGATAATAATAATATAATAATTATTATATT